>JBBCBC010000002.1:48595652-48814675 GCA_037126765.1 Stenogyne calaminthoides
CTATCATAGCATTGCAATATATGCCGCTTGCAGTAGCATTGCAATATCTTCTACTTCGAAGCGTTGCCCGGTGTGGTGAGGATCTCACTCCCATTAAGTTCTTGGGATCATTTAGAACCCGCAAAGCCAACATGATTAGTGGATCTGGTATCAACCACCCAGCGAATGAGAAGTATCGCCGGCTAAACAAGTTTCAACAACTAGTCCTTTACCTTTCTTCTCGTCCCTTTTGGGGTTGGAGCAGGCAAAACCTCCATTGTCCTTTCTGCGCGTCTTAAGCGCTTCCTCTTTGGATTTTCCTTGACCACGACAAGCATTCCTCGTCTTACCAGTTGCCCTTAGCAGCGGTTGGAACCTGTTGCTTATGGCCTTTGGTCCTCTTCTTTTTATCTTTCCTACCCTTGGCCTAGAAGATAAAAGCGGACCACTGCCGTCAAAGCTTAAGTTTTGGTGCTTATCCTCGTTTCTGCCGAGACCAAAAGCGACACAAATTAGGCTAGCGAAAAATGCTCAAAAACTTTTGGGCGAAGGTGAAGTACCAAATTCATCAGGGTCTCCGGATCATAATCCTTTTTCAGAATCTCAAGTTTGTTCGGATGGGCCATCTATTTTGAGGGCGTAATCCCTTACGGGTTTTGCCCTCCACCATTTTCAGTGATGACATTTCATGAGGTGATCAGCGAGTCCGCGTGTTTTTTATTTCGTCGGTTGGCTCATCGATTTTTGTGTGTCAAAATCCACTTGTGCTTTTGTGCGATTAGGACAATTATAATTTTCAATCAATATAGTTTCCATATAGTATTGACTTTAAGTATAATAACAAATTGGATTAAAAAGGTAGCGATATCTTTGGAATCTGAAATAAACAACTATATCTTGATAGACAAGTATATCCTGAGGTTCGATCACATGCATCATATTAAAATCTCGAAAAAAAAAATATGAACATCATCGACCAACATCTCAAACAGTTTAAATAAGCCCGTTGGGTGGGTCATTATTTAAACACATTCAAGCAGTTACAAACAAAACGGTTACAAACCTTTAATATCCAGTTAATAGTTGGCTCAAAACGACCCAATATAAAATTAGCCGAGGACTTTGAGAATATATCATATCAATTTTATATCTAAGTAATAACCATGATTAAATCTGAGGATTATTATTTCGCTTTTTGATCGAGCCTCGTTGGGAGGTCATAAATGCATACTAGTAATAACCCACAATCATCCGTTTGGAATTCATTTCATGTGAAACCTATCTTTTTGACCAAATCGTTGGGAATTTCTCCAAAAGAATTCACAAATAAATAAATCATGGAGGTCAAAATTAATTCAATTTTATTATCCGGGAATAAAATTGTCAATTAATTATTTAAACATACTTAGTAATTTTGAAGGTGAGATTTTTCATTTGGCACCCTAAATACAAACACATTTAAACAAATTAAATAAAAGCATAAGATAGCACAAATAAATCAAGCAAAGCGAAAAATAAACATATTGGGCACAAATTATCAATTGTCGTGGTTTGATTTTTAACGGCAGTCTTTGAAGAAATACATCCTCGATTTCTCCGCTCGAATTCGTCTCGAAAAATACTTGAATACCGGCCGCCCAGCGGCTCGCGGCCGTCACCTTCGCATCCGGTAAGCCTTTCAGCTTTAAAACAGCCTCTGTGCTTTCGCGCGCCGTATTTGTCACGCGGTCTTTCGTGCGCGCCGGCTTGCCGTCGGCGAGCATCAGTATTGTTAGCTCGGCGAGCGTCGCGCGTCATGTAGCGATTCGGTAACGCGTCTCACTCTCGCCCGCGGCTTTATGACCCGCGTCCTGCCAGCGCCCGCGTCAGCAGCGGCGTCATTTTGGCGTCGCGCTGGTCTGCGCGCGTCTTTGCCTGCAAATCGTGACCCACAATCCAGCCAGCAGCTCATGGCCGACCTCGCCTGTCTTTGAATGGTGCGGTAGCGTCATGATTAAAGTTTTGTCAGCTGGTGTAAATCTCTTCGTTCCCGATCGGTTACAATTTATTTACAAAAAATAAATAAACTAGATCTAGACTAGTCTATTACATTGATCAAATTAAACAAATCCTAGTCTCTTCGTGGATTTTTCTCGAGGCAAAACAAATCGAACCAATCGAATTAAAAACCACGGTTTATATGCATGCAAAATTAAACATTAAAATCCCATGACAATTGGATACACCAAAAAAGCAGATCTAATGATTCTACTATCGATTTCAAATTTAATGTTCACGAATTAAATTACAATTTAAAAAATTGAGGCGAAAGCGAAGTGGCTCGATACGGTGTTTGGGAATGAGTTGCTTGATCTAGCCGGGGTGAATATTTAAATACAAATTTAATTCTTTAACTATTACTAGCATGAATTAATCTATATTAATTCAAATAATAATTGCAACAATATATCATGCATATAAAAAGCCACGTAAAACCTCTGGCATGCGGAATCTACGGGTTTTCGTGAGCGTACCTCTCGGGATGGCGTTGAATTCGGTTGGACGGACTAACCAAAAGGACTTCCAAGTATTCCTTAGCCCCTTTCTCAATAACTGGTGGAAGGATACTTCGCGAACTATTAACAAAAGGAAAAAATAAACTTTGTTGCACCACTTTCGTGGATTTTGCTAATTTTTCGGCCACATGGAATTGTCTTGGGAATGAAACAATCATCTTATTTATAAGAGGGAGGTGGTGAAATTTCTAGTGGAAAAACAATGTGGGAAAAAGACTTTTCTTGATCACCAAAATCTTGAATATATCTATTATATTCTTTTCCCGTAATTATAATATTCACAAAATTCCACCTTCTCTATTTGCTATGGTAATTTTAGAAAATATGGTTCAAGATTCCAAGATTTGGATCTTCTTGAATTTATGAGATATTCTTGTATTTCAAGAAATACATATCTTCCATAATATCTTTTCAAGAAAATCAAGAAAATCTTTCTTGCCCATTATATTCAAAATTTAAAAGAAATTTCTTCATGAATAACCAAGTGGGAGATTTCTTGAATTTAATGAGATAATCTTGTATTCTAAGAATACATATCTTCATTCCATAACAAAATTCAAAGAAAATCTTTCTCACTTTTTTTCCATAAATTTAAAGAAAATATTAGGAAAAATAAGCAACAACATTTATTTTATTTTAATCACCTTTTTGGTTATTGGACTATATGTTGGGCTACTCGAGGGGCCTTTAGGAGAATTAAGATTGAACCTTCTAATGGACCTTGAATATCTAATATTGAGCCACAATATAATTCAAGCCATAAATATTAATTAATCCCACTACATAATTAATATTGTACTATCCATCTTAACCCATATTACGATCAATATGGCTCCGGTCATTATTTCCGTGTTTAAGATTATCTAGCCCATTAATTAATTCAAACCCTTTGAAATAGCTTTCCATTAATTAACATCTTTTGTCCTTTGGTAGAGGAACGATTCAACATTATTATCAATACTAGGAAACTAATTCCACTTGCAAGATTTGGTATGATAAAAGCTTATGAACCTCCCAAGGGGCAAATCAAACAAGCGTGCTTGCACATGATTCTTCGTATTAAATCTTAGCAATCACATGTGACCAATAATATTGCCCAAGATAAAAAGTATTGAATCTCTACGATTATGCTACCCATGATAAGTCAAAGCAATAATTACCAATCACGTGATCTATTTAGGGGGCGAAGATTAAGAAACAACGAACATTTGAGGTCTAATTAACCCTCGTTCGGTTAGAAGAATTTATCATACACATTATTAAATGTTGATCGGTAAATGCACTAGTGTAATCTCTTGGTCAAGACAAACCAATATGAGCCTTACACCTCAACCTTTTCGTGATGGGTTGTTCATTTCCATCTAGGTAAATTGAATAACGTTTTTTTTAGTTACAAGGTATTTAATTTAATCTTCGTGATCCGGTATCACTAAATTAACTACAATGTAACACGTATTTAATTATTGAACGACTATGCGATAAATATATGTAACATTCAATCATATTTAAAGCATCAGTGATAAACAATTTATTTCAGTAAATAAGTCTGGAAATTCAGTTTCGATTATACAAAGTAAAAGCATACTTTCCAGTATAATCTCAACACAATCATATTTAAAGCATCAGTGATAAACAATTTATTTTAGTAAATAAGTCTGAATATTCAATTTCGATTATACAAAGTAAAAAAACATACTTTTCAAGTATAATCCCAACAACCATAACTAAGTATATATATATAAATACATAAAATACGCGAGATGATGGAGTAATATTGAAATCAATTCTACCCTGGACTACGACTATGAATAGTGACTGAAAGTACATAGGAAGAAAAGGATTAGAGAGAGGGAGAAATATATTGTAATAGTTGGGAACAAGTTTTGCATGAGACTATTCTATTTTTACATATTTATAGATTTACTTTAAGGTATTTCAAAAAAAATTAATTTAAGTTTTACAGTGATTTGACATTTTTTTTTGGGTATTTAGATATATTACGAAAATTAATAGATTTTTTAAAATAATATACTCCCTCCGTCCCAAGATGACTTGAACACTGGAAATGACATGCAAACTAAGTAAAGTGGGTTTTAGTGGGTTTGAGTGGAATAAAATAAGGATGTTGTGAGTGCATTAATATTATATTTGTTTTTATTTTTGGAGTGTTCAAGTAATGTTGGGACGTCCAAATAAAGACAAGTGTTCAAGTAATGTTGGGGCGTAAGGAGTATAATTTTTTAATTTTACTAATTTAATAAATTATTAAATAAATAATGTCACATTAACATAAAAATTCAATCAACATTGCCACATGTAAGTAAAGGTCAAACAAAAGGTCACGTAATGCATTATTTGAATAAGTGACTTATAATAGCGGTGTCACTGGACCAATTTCAAAATTCTAATAAATTTATTGGACCAAAATAAAAAAGTCAAAACAATTGAGACGAATTGATCAGGTCATGTAGGAACAAGGTTCTGGGCAATGACTGGAAGGAGATCATGCTGGCAAGAAGGCGAGAGGAATTGAGAAGATTTCAAAACGATGATAAGTTACTAGACTACAAAAAATTTAATCCGTTTTAGGTTAGGGTGGTTGGCTATTCTCCACAACCACAACCAAGCCTCTCAAAGAAAAGTAGCTTTACACATAAATAGGAAACGTGGAAAATAAAATTTATTAGTCATTATCATTAATTGCGAGTTAAAATAATATTATTTATACTTTAGCTGATTATTAATGATAGATAAAAACTTGTGTAAACCCAAATTCACAGTGAACTCGGTATTTTTAATATCATTATTATATGTAAAAATTATCACTGTTGTGCATAAAAAATATTCATAAAAGTGTTACTTTTAACAAGACTAGTATATCACCCGTGTGTTGCACGGTTTGTGAATATAAAATGAACATGATATGAAATATATTCATTTTGTGTTAAATAAATTATAAAAAAATATTTTACTTATAATAATAATAAGAATCTTTTTTTCATTTTTTTAATATATATTTTTCATTTCGATGCAACACACGATTTATGAACATATTTTACTTTTGCAATCAGGCAGGTGGCGCTCCAACTGCTTAAAAATTTTACATGGTTAAATAATGCAACTTTAAAAGTATTTTTTTTACTTATAATTTTAAATTTTTTCCTTATAAACCACTTTGATTGTCACCTATTATCGTCTTCTCAATTCTCATTGCATGTTAAAATTTTCAATTTGTACCCAAGGGTTCTGGGAAAATTTACTTTTTATATTATTTATTTTTGTGCTTTTATCAAGAAAGTTTTTACGGATCCGAGTCCATGATTGGACTAATCAGTTTAAATATTATATCCTGTAAAAGAATCATACATATAAGTAAACAAATCAAGTTTTATCACAACCAACCTAGTGTCATTTTACAATTCAATTAATAACGTCAACTAATAATTTAATTAAAAATATTCAACTAACAATTTAAGTCCAATGTCAATAGCTATTATGCAACTAATTTATGGTAATTGAACTAATCAATTTAAATCAATATCATGTAATATTATCATACAAATAAGTATATAAATTATACATTTTCATATATATAATACTCATAAATCTTTTTTAGATTGCTCAAAATCAAAAAGTCCATCTTTTATCACATACTCAAAATAGCAATAAAAGTAACTATACAATTCATGCTACCACTTACAAACATTACTAAATTATACATCACATGTCACTAATAATTACTACCTCCGTCCCAAGATAACGTGCACGTTAACTTTATTATCGAGTTTTTGCGAGCGAGTTATTTATTAGTATTTAAAATGATAAAGTGACTTTTAAGGAGGGGTATGATAGATCTACCTCTCTTCTATTATATGTATCTTTAAAAAACACTTTATCATTTAAATACTAATAAAAAACTCGTTCGCTAAAACACATGAAAACAGTAAATGTGCACGTTATTATGGGACGGAGGGAGTATATACAAAAGTTATTATAGCACAAATCAAATTGGATATGTGCTCAGTATCAAATTTCGTCGTGAGGCCCACCTAGGCCCTGGTCGACCCGCAAACGACAGAGGACCAACCTGGCAATTTAACGACCTCCAAAGGGGGGGCGACCGTAAGCGAGTTGGAAAAGAAAAATAAAAAGACTATCGATCGGACCCTTATATAAGTGGTAAACTCCGCGAGCAAAAGTCGACAAACACGCGATGAGAAGATAATCCAGAGAAGTCAGGAACCAACGTCAGTTTTACGAGACAAGACAAGAGCATTTAATGTAATATATATAAAGTAGATATATTTTTACTATTTAGATCAACCGTTGTAATAAAACCCTAAAATAAAGGGTCGGGGATGTATTTATCGTGCTTTAGGCACTCTAAAGGGTGGTCCTTTATAAATAGAGACATCACCTCATTGTAAGGATGTAATCTTGCTCCCATTTCATTATCTATACCAAAACCAAATTTAAGGGGAAAAGAACTCAAGAGTTCTTCATGATCTTCTCATATTCGATTATTACTTGTTTGTGTTAACAAAATCACTAGCCACATCTAAATCCATGAACCCGATTATTTGTTACACAACAAAAGTAAATTATTTTTTTATCTTATTCACTAAAATTGACAAATATTAATAAAGAATTCCCTCATTGCAACCCGTGTCAAAATCAGGTGAGCAATCTAAAAAAAATATGGAAGAAGTAACTGTTTTTTTTTTAAATATATCCATATCAAATAAAAAATATAACATTTTATATTATTAATCATTAATGTGCCACTTTTAATTTTTTTTTGATAAATTTGTAATAATTTTTTTGTTAATTTTTTTTGGTATAATATTTTGTTATTATATGTATAAATAAATAGATTTAGTTTTAAAATTTGAAAAAAAAAATTGTTGAATATTTTTCTTTTTTTGGTATAATATTTTATTATTATATATGTATACATAGATATAGTTAAAAATTCAAAAATAATATCAATAATTTAGAAAATATTCAAAAAATAATTAGTATATATGTGTGGTAGATATGGAGAATTGAACATTTTACCTCTTGCATACAAAGAAGGTAAATAATATTTGGTATACCATTTGAGCTACATCAAATTTTTTAAGATGTTTAAAATTTTATTAAAAAATTATAACATTTTTTTGGCCCAATATTTTTTTATTAGATATGTATATGCATTGATCTTCAAACAAAAAAAGGGATTTATTGATATATAAATTGTTGAAAAATAAATGGATTGATCTTCAAACAAAAAAAGGGATTTATTGATATATAAATTGTTGAAAAATAAATGGATAGTACAGGTTTTTGGTCCATTATAATACTTCCGAGTTCCGCCGGAATTTAGGTGAGGCCGTTTTATAGAATGTATTTCGTGGGGTATTGCAAAATTCTCACTTTTTTAAACAAATATGCATCTCTTTTAAAGTAAAAAATATCACTTATATTTTATACTTTGGAATTTAGTATTTATAAGAGTGATACAGTTTGATATTAATTAGTGTGGCCTTATTATTGAAAATGTGATAAATGTTTTTGTCCATTCAAGACTTGCTCTGATTTTTATTTTTTTTTTACACTTAAATCAAATAATTTAGCCTTAATTGAGTGTAGGTTTGATTGTGTATGTGTGTGTTTTTCTTTTCTTTTTCTCGAGTTTACAAAAATGTTTTTCCCTTAAAATGCGTGCAACCCTTTAAGGAAAATGCTGTCACGTGTAAAAATCAACATTTTATAATAATATGATTTGACTTTAATTGATTACCTCGTTGATGTGTGACACATAAATCGTTATACATTAAGATTTGCCATGTAAAGCTTAAGTTTCCTATTAATAAATTGTTACTCCATTTGCACAAACAAAAAAGGAAAAATGAAAAAGAAGAAGAAAAGGTCATGTTTTCTCTTTATTTTTTTTTGTCTCGGACAAAAAAAATTCTAAAAGTTAATGGAAGTTAGTTATTGAATATTTTGTAATGCCGTTTTAACAAAAATACTATATAATTATATATACATATATATATGAAATTAAATAAATTAAACAAGTAGTTAGATTAAAAGAGATATAAGTAAAAGTTATCATTCATGATTTCATGGAAATTGCACTTTCATTTAGTTGGTCAAGAATGAAAATTATACTTTAAAAAATAACTTTTATTTGCGGCGGGAGTATAATTTTATATATGGAAGGTTGATTTTTTTAATGTTCTTCTGATTAATTTATTTCTATTATCATAGCATATATAACGGTGTGAAACAAGTTTGGATAAAATCACTTCATATGTCAATTTAACTTATAGATGTAAAATTCATTATGGTCCCAACCCAAATATGTTGCATTAATTAATCAAACAAGAATTAATTAGAATATGCTAAAAAAAATGAAAACAAAGGATACTAAAAGATAATGAAGCTAAACCAACTTTACGAAAAAGCTATTTTCTACAACAAAAATGTCATTGCTTCAAAACACTTCTTTTTTGCATGATACGCAGATTAATAACCAAATTAAATGTCTAGTTTATCATTTAATATTCGTTTGAAATTCTTCCAAATTAAAGAAAGTTCCTTTTTTCACAAGGAGGTTAAGGGTATAATTACGTTAAGTTCAAGAAGTGAAATCTTGTGTGTGATTATATGTCATTTATATCACAAAATGTATTCCGAGAGACGGAAAATATATATATATAAAAGTTGAATAGTTCAGTGGTTAAATGTATTTATTTATTTAAATGGGTTTCATGATTAAGTCATCATTTACCTAATAAAAAAAATATTAAATTATTATTTAATTGAAAATTTAATTTAATTTTTTCACCGTTCAAACGAAAAACATTACTGCCATGACATGGTTCTTACAAATTTTCATAAAGTCTCATATGCATTATATTTAATTTATAATATCATTTCATACACACGATGGATTGTGGCTATTTTAAAATATAAGTGAAACAAAATGGTGTGAGATTCCAAGTCAATGTAACATCTATAAAATTTAAAATTTGCCCTAGCTATCATCAATGCCAAGAAAGCAGATTAGCCAAATCCCAAAAGGTAAAAATCACCAATTTGTTAAACTTCCCCTACAAAGTTGCTGGATTAATAACTTGTAAATTTTATCATCGCTAACACATAGAATATTTTCACTTATATTCTACTGCTCAAAATCTAATCTTGATTTCAAAAAGAACCAAAAAGATCAATTATATAATGATTGTAATAATACTTAATTACAATGTAAAACAATTCATCGTGCAAGTAGTTTGTAACTATCACTATATAGTAAAACAATCAGTATTTTTTAATAACACAACCGATTTAACAGAACAAGTAATACCATTAAAAAAATACACATATAATGTACACAAATTTATGTAATTGATATAATTTCAGTTATATACCATTATTCTTATAAATTAATATAATTATGTTATTGATATTAATTTATAAAAGTCATGGTAAAAGTTAATAAATATAGTGATATTAATTTATAAGTGTAATAATATATATTTCATATTATGAATAAATTTAACAGTTATACGAAGAAGCATAAATCCTTCCTTGAACTCTTTGAGAGATTTATTTTTTAACAAAAACTTATACATGTGACCGGACATAAATCAGAACAAATAACAACTTCCTCTTCCAAAGTGTTAAAAAGTCGGTGCAAGTATACCTCTTATTTTTTTTATATATTAAAAATCACAAACTTAAATCAGTATTATATCTTGCTTCTGTCTATCAGGAAGAAATCAAAGAATTTATATACTATTTTCAATTAAGCTGAAGATAAACACATAAATTACAAACCAGGGGCTTAGCCCACCTGGTCACTGGGTTCCTCATTTGAAAGAGACTCACGTTCGATTCCCTTTGAAAATGAATTTGGAGTTATATGAATTATAAGGTGGATTGGTGATTTCGTAGAGTATTTGGGTGGTTGGTGTATACTAACAACTAATTTTGCCTGATAAAATTAAAAAAAAAATAAAAAATCACATAAACTACCATAACAATCTCAAAGGATCTGCAGCAACGAACTCTCCTCTGGGCTACACGTGCAGCCCATCATTCACTTTCTCTCTCCTCATATTTTGCTTCCATGCATGTAATTCTCCCCCTACTATATAACACACACACAAACAAGAAATAATTAGAGAGACAGATGGAATTGTATGTATATGTGAGAAATTTGGGGAAGAAAGAGTCTTTGGCTTCTGTTTTATTTCTTTTATCTTGATAGGTTGTGGCTAGTTCAAGGCCATCATTAGCGACCCATCTGTTCAAAAGCTTTGATCTTTTCCACATTTAATTTCTTCAAAATCTTGCAACATTAATATAGGGACTAAAAGGTTTTGTCATTCACATACCTTATTTTCTCTGTTGTGTGAAGATTTGCATCGATTCGGAATTCAAGACTGCTCCTTTTTCTTGTTTCTGGCTATGATTTTTCCTTTTTTTTACTGTCACATCTGACCACTCTGATCGTCCTGTTTCTCTCACAACACACTGTTTCTCTCTCTTGTTTGAAGCGAAAGGTAATAGCTTTCTTGATCTGTGCTCAAAACCCATATTCCAGATTTGGCCTTTTCGACTTCAATCTTCTACTTTGATGTTTATTTTCTGATCTGGGGTTCCCCTGTTTCATCAACTGTTTTAAGGGGTGGTAGATCAAGAAATGCAGCATTATTGCTCAATTTGAGTTCACTTTCTTGCTTTTCTGTTGTTGATTTTAGTATTGGGGGTTTGATTTTTACTTGCTTTAATTAGTTGAATAGAACTATTTGGAAATGGAGGAGGATCATCATGATTTGAAATTTGTTTGCAAGTTGTGCTTTAAGAAATACCCATGTGGGAAGTCACTAGGAGGGCACATGAGGTCTCATGTAGTTTCTAATTCAGCTGAATCTGACGACAAATTTGATTCCAACATGAAAAAATTCTCTGCATTTGGTGGTACTATTGGGTGTATGAATGATGCTAAAATGGGTGAATTTGTGAATGGGCAATCTAGCTATGGCCTTAGAGAGAACCCTAGGAAGACTTGGAGGGCTGTTGATTCGAACTTCCCTTTACCACAAAGAGAATCTGTAAGCAATGTGGTAAAGGGTTTCATTCTTTGAAAGCTTTGTGTGGTCATATGGCTTGTCATTCTGATAAGGATAGGGGTTTGAAAGATGATCATTCTTGGAGTACTAGTGAGAATCAGAAGCCCTTGTTGGATAGTCATTCGGATTCTGAGGGCGAGGATCGGGTTATCAAACCCGATCTTGAGGGCAAGAAGCTGAAAAAGATAGTGATTAAGTCCTTTTAGTTTAGCTACTAATAATGGTTCATCTGTTTCTGAGATTGATGGGGAAGAACAAGAGGAGGTTGCTATGTGTTTGATGATGTTGTCTAGGGATTCTGGGAATAGGGGGTGGTGTTAATTCAGTTGTCGAGTCTTCTGATAATAACTTTCGGTTATTCTTGAGACTAAGTCGTCTTCGATTGACATGAAAATCATGAAAAGGGGTGGTCTTAAGAGTGTTTTTTATCAAGAGGGGTGAAGAAAATTGGGGATATGAAGATGAAAGGGAGTGTTTTCAATGCTGAGATTGAGAATTCTGATTCTGGGTATTTCTTGGATGAGTGTGCTAAGGTTGAGTCTGATGTATCGGTCGATGGATTTGAGATAGAAGGAAGAAAGAAAGTGATGATGATGATGATTATAGAATTGGATCAAGAAAAGGAGGTACATTTCAGAAGATTCAGAGTTGTACAATGAATATGGAAAGATTAAGAGAAATAATCCTACTATCGGTGAAGATTCGTCTCAGAAGAGAATCAAATACGAATGCTTCAACTGCAAGAAGACGTTCAAGTCGTATCAAGCTCTGGGAGGGCACAGACCGTGCCACAAAAAAAAAGCGCCTCGTTTTCTGAGACATCAAGATATGAAAGCGGGCGAAAACAGCTTGGATGATTATAGTGAGTTCACAGCAAGAGGGAAGCTAGTCGAGTCCAGAAAACCGAGCTCTAAGAACTCACCGAGAAAAAAACCAAGGCCAAGAAGAACAAAGGACATGTTTGCCCTTTTTTGCAACAGGGTTTTCAAGAATGGTCAAGCTTTAGGTGGCCACAAGAGGTCACATTTCATTGGTGGTCATGAGGTTAATAATAACAATCCAGCAGCGGTTTACAAAGCCCGATTTGCTTGATCTTAATCTTCCAGCCCCTCAAGAGGACGGGGATGATGGAAACGATCAATTTTCGTAAAGTGGTAGATTGGAGATCATCTTAGTGCATATAAGAACCAAATTGTGTGCTTTCTTGATTTGCATCAATGGTGGATTCAGCATAATGACTGTAAGCAGTCTCTCTCAATTCAATTCTCTTCCGCATGTTCAATGAATATGCATGATTCTTTTGCAGATTATAAGGTTTATTTTTCGTCTATTTCAACAATATGAAATGAAATTTTTGTTAGTTCTTTGATTGCAAAAAGCAACCAAGATTCATATTACACGTTATTAGTATTTGCTATTCAATTTGGAGAACAATTAAGTTGGTTGTTACATAAGACTTTACTAGTGATGTGCTCATTCATCTTGCTGTCTGTTTTATTCGACTTTCCCACTTCTTTGGTTAGTGCTCGTCTCTTACATCGCGCTCATAATTGTTTCGTTGCAAAAAAAATGGAGAAAGAGATTGTAGAAATGGACCTCAAATAGTTGGTAAGAAGGTAGAGAAACCCACACAAGACATAAATGCCATAACAATAGCTGATTTTAATGTTTTGGTACCATGGATTGTAGTAGAAGTTATCTAAGAAGAGAAAAGAGTGTCCTTTTTAATAAAATGGTGAATTTGAACAAGTTTGATTTATCACCATAAAAGCTCAACTTTCATTTTTTAAGTATTTAAAGCCCACCCCTCCTTTCTTGACTTTGAGAGGAAAAAGAGATCATAAAAGCACATACTTAAATGTGACACTTCACATTTTTATTCCATTCTTTGCATCATACTCTCTGTCTTCTTGCCTGTAACTTCACTTGTGATATATACATGTATATATATTTCAAGATTTCTCATCTTATCCCTAAAAACAATTTTCAAAAAAAGCTATTTTTAGACATATCAGCACTAAATTTTAATTTAAATTTCCACATGATTCTCCTGAACTTTTTCTGGACAAACTATATTCCAATATATTATTGTATTGTGTGGAGTTTTTATAGCAATATATAAAAAATAATAGTTGAACTGAAAAGGCAAAAGTGTAGGAATGAACTATTTCTGCTATATAAAAACACACACGTTGTTCTGCAAAGTTAGTTGGGCCGTTGTGTTCAAAAGCCCCATAAGTGGCCCACCAATTACTTCTTCAGTTTGTGGATCAGGTTGTGGGCCCAGATTTCTAAGTGCAGTCAAATCAGTTCTCACCTTTGCTTAGGATTGTTAAATTAATAATAATGGAAAATGCTTTAGAAAGGTTTCTTAATTAATGCAAATTTAATTAATTTGAAAAATGATCACTGAGCTGTAAGTACAAGTGTAACCACCTCGTTGATAATTTGGATTGGGCTAAGCTTTTTAGTAGTCTGTGTGGAGGTGGGCTCAAGTCCTTTGGTAAGGAAAAAAAAAAAAAAAAAAAAAAGTCAATGCATTTTTTAGTACTTATAATTTTGGATATGATTAAAGTGGTATATGTATGATTGTATGTTATTCTAGGAATATTGTGGAATAATATATTAAAAAAATAATGGCTTCGTATTAAAGCGTCGCGTCGTAAAAGCGGTGCAATTTAGCACAATTAATACCCTCTATAAAATGTTAAAAGCAATGATGTTCAAATTGTTTCAAAATGCCACTCAAATGTATCTCATTAAATATATATAAATATAAAGTTTGAAAGCACCCTCTAAAATCGAGTGTGGATAATTTCCAGTGGTTATTTCCACCTTTCTAAACTTGAGGTCACGGGTTCGAGGCATATTTGAAAAGAATATTATTATTCTTGTGGTGGTCCTCTTGTGAGGTGGTGGTGTACTGTTGTTGGAGTTCTTGATTAGGTTGCGATCTTGATTCTTGGTTCCAGGAGTTGCGGTTTAATTGGTCCTCTTATGGTGATTGTGGTTCCGGTGCCCAATGGTAGTAGGAATTATTGTAATTGATTATGTAAGAAAACTATTGAAATTGATTGTCTTTTAAAAAAGAAAAATCTAAATGGTCCCACTAAATTCAGTTATCGACAAATGAATATTTTTGTTCCTATATTATAAACCAGTCTCACATATGGTTTAATATTTTATTTGTTGCAGTAGTGATTTGATCAAACAAGTGCAACATGGAAGAGCTTTTTTTTTTTTTTGGGTTTGGGTTTAGAGAAGTAGATGACGAGTCAAATATTTTATTACTATTCCAACCCAAATATTATATAATTTATATTTTAGACGAGTTAAGTATACAATTTAATTTTCATATTAAATTCAATTCCTATATTCATTTACAAATATATCTCAGAATTTGTTAAACATAATACTCACAACAAAAGAGTTTCTTTGGAAGTTTAGGTATAATCTTCTTTTCACCCAAATATTTTTGCAGGAAAATTGATTATTTTAGACGAAAATTCATATATACCAATTTCACCATACAAATTACTAGTATATTTTTTTAAGGTATTGATTTATTTTATATAAAAAATACTACTCCCTTCGTCCCAAAGTTAATGAGATTTTGGCTGTTCATAAAGATTTAGTGGAATAGTGATAAAGTAGTAAAATGGTGGGTAAAAAGAGTTGTTGATTAGTATTTTATATGATAAAGTGATAAAGTGATGGGTAATTGGGAGTAGACAGAGTTGTTTATTAGTATTTTATGTGATAAAGTGATAAAATAACTTTAATATTAATTTTAGTGAAATAGTGATAAATTGGTAAAGTTGTGGGTAGAAAGAATTATTTATTAGTATTTTATATGATAAAATGATAAAATTATGAGTAATTAAGAGTAGGAATAATTATTTATTAGTATTTTATGTGATAAAATAATAAAATAATTAAATATTAATTTTAAAATAAAAATAATGAGTATTTTATCATTAACTTTGGAGGAGTTAATAGTATACATTAATTATCGAGCGTGTTAGTGGGTCGAATTATTACCATCTCGCAGAGAAAGCAAACGGTTAAAAAAAAAAGAGGGCGGTGAAAACAAATTAAGTGGGGGTGGCAGAAGCAACATTGATTTCCACGCAAAAGTTGGCAGCTTTTGAGAAGCGTATGCACATCAGGGGAAACCATTTTTGCAATACAATTTCGAGGGGTGGTAAGAATTTATGATTAAAATTATCTTTATATTTTTAAATAAAAAAAATAATTGAACATAATTAAGGATAAAATAATCATTTGATACATTTAAAAGTTGTCACCCTGAACAAGTGAATCACCCCCTGTGGCAAAGCCCATTTCTATACCGACACCCATGAACATGATAATAAATCGTTCGAATTTATTAGACATTTTTCATTGAAAAAAAAGAAACACAGTATCATATTTGGGCAAGTGATAAAGAAGGATAACGAGTGCGAATCATATTGCAACTCTAATGTTAATATTATTTATATAGTAATTTATATATATAGTATTTTAGTGGTCAGATGAGTTGCAGTGAGAATAGAATAATTGAATAAGTATCTCGTGTAAATGCCTTGTCAAAATATACGAAGTCACTCCCACCAGAACTAAAATAATGACCTGCTATTACAATATGCAATGACATTTAAGGTTACAACCAATAAGAAGCAAGTGTTGAAGATTGATTGACAAAGCATGTCGTTGTCGGCAAAATATATAAAATCTCAAAAATAAATATCAAATGCAAACAACGGCTGACCTGCTTTTTTATTAATTTCTTTTTCACAAAATTCACAAGGTAGCCGTATTTACTTGTATATATTCCAAAAGATGCACTAAAATGATCTTGTTCAATTTGGGTGCAATAGATTGTGCATTTAAATCAAAGAAAAAATGGATCTACATTTATATTAATCTTGCAGCTTGATTAATTAATGTGCATGGATATTTGGCTCCCCAATTTGTTTGACTTTATTTTGATATGTAGAATGATCCCTCCCTTTCCTGCGTTATAACTGTACGAATTACTGGGTAGCCGACAGTACTATACAAGTCCTGTCACTGTTACATGATCTACAGCTTTATCAATCAATTAATTCTTACTCACCACCTCCCCATTGCTCCCATCCATTTTAATTAAGTGGTCCTTTTTCTTAGCACGCCTGTCTCTTTGTGAGTACAATTATTAGTATCATTTTGTACAAGTTCAGTGTAACAAAGTTTACTTCTTATCTCTAATAACTAGTAGTACCATTTATAGTCATACATATATATTATATTATGCATATAATGTAGGAGTATAAATCAATAAAGACACTGGGAATAAATATTCAGCTAGTTTCATTGAAAATTTAACTTTCCTGATCACATATTTATTAATTTACAGATTAATTGCACACATCTTCTTATCTAAACATCGATATATATATATCTAAGATCTTAGGAGAATATATAATTTATGTGAAATGGAAACTTAACCTATCAAAGACCATCCTAAAATTAACTTAACATAACATATAATTCTAAGCATATATATATGTATAAAAATAGTCCAATATTTAATACATGGTAATTAACAAATGAAGAAGGAAGATGTACCTTAATAATTAATTTAATATAAACTAGGCGTTACGGTTCACAATATCGCCAAGCAGTCCTTCACCATGTGAAGTCGCCTCTTGCCCTCCTTTTCCTTCAAAGGAATCATTAACAGATTTCTTCTCTACAGGGCTAAAACCGTAAAACTGGGCATTGGGAGGCGGGGACATGTGCATTGCAAATGCGGCGTCTTGAGGAAGAAATGCGCCACCTCTGGGGAATCCGACGGAGTGATGACAATGCTGCCCTTCGTATGTAGTGATGACAACCGAAGGATCCTCAGAGGATCGCTCCACTCGCTTTTTCACCGTGCATTTCGTGTTTGTACACCGGTAGTAGCTCCTACGTACATTAACAAAAAAATCATCATCTACCAAATTAATTAATTAATAATTAGCTCCTTTTTCTTCAAGGAAAAATTGCAATTTTGGTTCCACGAGAATATTCTCATATCAAAATGGTCTCAATTCAAGCATTTTTGGTCTCAAACTAATATTCCCTTAGTTTTTAACAGATGTAAGTGCGTGTGTTCCCACCAAAATAGCGGGATTACTAACATTCTACAAAAAACACCAAAAATCCTTATCCCCAACTTGAACCTTAGGAATCGATGCACCTCCAATATCTAGCAAACTTTTAAAAAATCTTATTCAAATCTTCCAAAATCAAAAGTACACAAAAAACTTTAAACATATATAGTAGGCTTTTGTGGGGTGAAGTTGTTAGATGAACATGTTAGGGGTTTTTGTGATGTGCAATTAAAGGTTTGGGACCAAAAGTGCATAAAAAATGACCATTTTGAAATAATGTGACCAAAAGTGCTTTGAAAATATTCTTATGGGACAAAAAATGCAATTTACCCTTTTCTTAACACTGCTGCCGCTGCCGGATTTTAATTGCAACCTCATTTGAATAGTGTATAACTTATTTTAGAAATTGGTTATGATGGAATCAAAAAAAAAAAAAAGAAAATTGGTTATGGTTAGACCCAACTTTTTAAAAAAGGGTGGAGCTAGTTTTTATTGAAAGCATATCAGTACGTACTGGGTAGCTTTTAGGTGACCAGAAATGTAAAAGGTTGGGGGATGAAGGCGAGCTGTAGTGGAAAGCACATAATCACCTGAATAGTTTAAGGTGTAATTATATATATATAGGGACGGACCTAGAAAATGATAGTGGGGTGGGCTAAAAAAAATAAGAGTGGTTCTCATGTATACCCAGACGCATCGTCCGTTCATAGTGCATTTTAAAAACGTGCGATTTATTATACTGAAAAATATAATTTATTTACACTGAAGCGTATAATTATTAGTATGAAAAAAATATTTACACGCTTTAGTGTAAATAAATTGCATTTTTCAGTATAATAAGTCGTACGTTTCTAAAATGCAATAATTATTAGTATGAAAAAAATATTTACACGTTTTACTGTAAATAAATTACACTTTTCAATGTAATAAGTCGTACGTTTCTAAAATGCACTATGAGTACATGGTGCATTGGATGCAATACAAAATCTAGCCAAAAATTTTTTGACCAATAACTTTATATAAAAATACAATATTTTTTATGTTTATTAAATTGTGCTTGACAAGACTTTAAAATATAAAATTCAGTATAAACTATATTCTATATATAACCTACTTAAGTATCTTCATCAAGAAAAAAACACGCAATAATTAATATTCAACAAAATAAACAATAACAAAATTTTCAGTGAAAATAATTATATAAATTAATGAGTACACAATTTTATTTTCTTCAATTACTCATGGCCTGACGCCACTGTTATTCTTGTTCCCTGTTTTGAATAAACCCCTTCTTAATAAAATTTTAGAAGGAAAATAGTTTTTAATTTTTTAAATAACACAAAATAAATGATTTAAGATGATGCGGGCTATGAATTGCACTGTGTCACAATTATTATTCATGGGGCCTTTGGGTGGGACCGTGGGCTAATTTACAAGAGGTGGGCTAATTATTTAGTTAGGGTAGGCTGGTAGTGGAATTATTCATATATAATATATATATATATAAGTAGATAATGGTGGACACTTCCACTTGGCTAAAGCCGAGTGCAGCTAACCAATGCATCCGTCCCTGTATATATACACAACTAACACTTTTTAATGAAAATAATTAATATGCTAATGAATAAATTAATACCTTTCGCTAAAACAACTAATACTAATTTTTTTTTTAAAAAATTGAATTGCACGGTGCACCTAATGCGTACAAATTTTTGTCAAAGAATATATATTACAGATTAATGTACGTGTCTGCATGAATCTATGTGGACAAAATAATCGCAATTTAATTGGATTACAAAGTTGAACATATTTATTGGAATTTCAAAGATGTAATTGAGAAATCAAGCTATCTGTCCTATTGCACATGATATCTTGTGCTTCACCATATTAATGCCTTCATCAAGTTAAATTAATTTTAATAGCTACTCTTGATTATTTTTCCGCTGAAAACACTTATACGTATACATTGATCATTTGGGGTTGAGTACCCCTTGTAATTACTCGTTTAATGAATATCACCGTTACCTTTCAAAAAAAAAACCATGCATATTAGAAGCTAAATAAGTTTATTAATTAGCAGGTTATAAGTTAAGGGTATACCTTGGAAAAGGACTATTTTAACAGCTTTCTGCCCATATTTTCGCCATCGATATCCATCTTCAAGATGATCTATTTCACTCTTAGTCACAAACGCAAAACGAGGCTCTCTAATTCGCTTTTGTCCTTTCTTTTTAATTACCTTGCTCCTGCATAATATTCATTCTTATAATAAAGTTAGATGCATGATTGGAAAGATAAAAAAATGGCGCATTTTGTTCATGATTCTAATGCTATATATTGAAAGGAATATATTGTAACAAAAAGGTGAGACTTTTTGAACATGGAAAAATCTGAAACCTACGTTATTTATTGTTAAGACTAGCATGCTCTGAGATTTTTTGAACATGGAAAAATCAGTAAAGCTACTCGATCATTAAAGATTTTTCTCTTGTATATCTAAGAATGACATAAAATTAAATGCAGGATTAATATATATAGTTATAATAGTAATGAAATTAGAGTATCCTAGAAACATTACATGTTGATTTTATCTTTTGCAAGAACCTAAATAATTAAAAAAAAATCCACAATGACAACAAAACATAAGGAAATGCCTAGATCAAAATTAAGCTCTTAATTTATATTTGGCTAGCAAGATAATTTTGGGAAGGAAATCCTATCAATTAGCTGAAATAATTAGACGGGCATAAATTGTTATAGCCACTAACTAATTAGAAATTATGTATGGTGAAAGAAAATTTGAACCAAATCCCTACTTTTCAATAACTACAACTAGCCTTCAATTTTACCATAATTCAAGATTAGGCACTATAATAAAATTTCGAACTGTGCATGCTTGCTTATTGAGTACAATAAATGGCGTACGTGCATATATATAGCCTCTAACAATATTTATACAGTTTAGTTAATCCAAAATTATCAATTAAGGAGTAAGGCAACTGGACCACAAGAGTAAGACCAGGACTTCTTTTTATAGACTTAAAATAATTAAAGCATTAAAAGGAAGCTACAATTGTCAAGAAAATCCCTTGCATACATGTTAGTTTTAGATTCCGCTTGGTTGGGGTAATGGAAGTGGACAATGGCGGATCCAGGATACAAATTTTGAGGGGGCGAGAGTTAAAAAAATACGTATTTTAAGTCTAATTAATAGATATCAACACTTATATAGTGATAAAATTTTACACATACATACATATGTAGATAAACAATGAAAATAATTACACATATTAATATAAATACACACATGTATTCATATATATACATTGGAAATAAAAAAGTTTTGGGGGGCTGCTGCCACCCCTTGTATCCGCCACTGGAAGTGGGTAATGAAAATTGCTTCTATTGATATTGCTTGGTAGTTTTAGTACATAAGTAATGAGAATAGAAATAAGCAATTGATTACCCTCACTCACTCAACCCACCTCACATGATAACCATTAATAATGTTCTACCCAAATAATAACAATGCAATCAATAACCCTCAGTGATTGACCTCTCAATGATACTCATTATCATTCCCTAATCATAGAAAGCGAGCCCTTAATTTCCACTTTTTTCATTAAACTGTGTGGGGAAAATGTTAATTATATATATATATATATGGCCATAAAAAATAGAGATCGTCCATTTTTGTACGTCCAATGTTGTGTTTGTCCCAACTTATATCAGATGTATAATACCAGAGACACACATATGCGTTTTTGTCACAATAATAATAGTATCAAAGCATATATGCAGTGTGCAGTCGAGTATATATAAAGCTATGTTTTAAAAACCCGGTCCGACCGGCCGGTCGAACCGGTCGGACCGGTGAACCGCCCTGAACCGGTCCAATAGAGGTATAAAAACCACTATTGGACCGTTACCCCGAAAACCGGAAAAATCGGTTGAAAACCGGTCAAAACCGGAAACCGGTCAACCGTTAAACCGGCGGTTTTGACCGATTTTCATTAAAATAATATATATATTTTTTTTTTACCGTGGGATGGGAATCCAGATGGAGAGGTGGAGCCCGGCGGCGGCGGGCTGTTGGTGGGCGCAGGGGTGGTGGGAGTCGGAGTGGGCGTGGATGGCGTAGGAGCGGTGGGGACCGGTGGCGGCGGAGAGGTCGTGGATGGCGGAGGGGCGGCGGGGACTGGGGGAGTGGGAGTCGATGGCGGAGGAGCCGTCACGGCTGGCGGAGGCGCTGAGACAGCGGGTGGCGGAGACGTCGTGTTTGCTGGAGGGGAGGAGTGAGGCGGCGCGGCCACCGGATGGGGATGGGGATGAGGAAGAAGGATGGCTGGATGGGGAAGGTGCCGATTGAAGAAACAAAAAAATGAAGGGAGAGAGAGAGATAAGATAAGGTTTTTTAACCGGCCACTTTTTCTTTTTTTTTTCAGCCCAGCCCATTTATCAATATTTCATTATTTTGGATCTTTGCTTTTTATTTTTCATTTATAAAATATAATTAATATGTATTTTTTTTAAAAAGAATTTAAGTGTACTTCAAATTTTAAAATGTTATTTTAGAAGATTTTTAAAAAATTAAATTTAATGAATTCAAGTGTAATTATAATATCATCTCCTCTGTCAAAAAATAAAAATAAAAATTATAATATCATCTCAATACTATATATTATATATTTTAGTATTGATCTGGAAATTTTAAATATCAAGTAATTAATCTACTTTCATTCTAAATTTATTTATCCAGGTTTTTTTTTAAAGACGAGGTTTTAATGTGAAAATTATATATTAATATTTAGAGTGGTAAAGTTATTTTTGGTTGGAAATATTGTAATCTTTTTTGCTTTATTATTAAAGTAAATTACTTTTTGTGGGTAAAAATAATTAAATGAGATGTAAAAGTAAATTACTTTTTGTGGGTAAAAGTAATGAAATGGGATGTAATTTTGAATTTTTTAAAAAATTATGCATATTATATATATATAATATTTATTATGACGTCATCTATTTCAATCCGCTCAATCAATCGGTCAACCGATCCGACCCCGGTCCAACCTTTTTTTGGGGTCGTCCGGCTCAACTTCCGGTTCCGGTTTTTAAAACATAGATATAAAGAGAAGATCATGTAGTCACGGAACCTACTATACTTGTCATTTAGAATGTAAATACCTTCCCTTTTTTTGGAGGCCACACCCTCAAGTGGTTAGTTTTCCAATAATTTAAAACACTGCTTTTAAATAACTAAAAAGCCATGGTCAATCTTTAATCATAAATACAATATTATAACTTAATTTATGCATATGAACGTACAGTATACGATGCATAATAAGTTTACTAGGCAAAAAATAATTTAGAAAAAGTATACTAAATTTCTGGAATGAGTACATCCGAATGCGGACAATTTTCGGGATTTTTTGGAGCTTTTTTATTTGCTTCAAAATGTGAGATTTTTATCTAGATATTTGCATAAGATCAACTATTTTCAATATCGTCAAAACCATTTTTTCTTTTTTCTGGACAAGGAAAAATTATAATTAATATTTGAAAGAGCAAAAACAAAGAAAAAAAAATTGCAGAAAAAAGAAGAAACAACGTTTAATATCATGGCACGCCATTGCGGCCGCAATAACGGCTGTGCTCTAGTTTTTTATTTTCTGAATAACCATAAAAGCCCCTTAATCATCTTCAAATCCCGGAAATACCTCTCTAATTTGCGTGCACAATTTGATCTACTGCAAAAACCGTACGGACACTGTCACACAGCAGGAGCACGATTTCTGCGTTTACTTCTTTCATTTCATTTTGTGTTTTCTTATGCCAAAATAAATTAATTACTTAATTAATTGGTACTTTTAGGCTTTTAGCCTCCGTTGATTTACAAAACAAAAAAAAAATGCATGCAATTACGCTACAGTTTACTCACGCTGTGTCCGGCGTCGGCGGATTGGAGGCCGCGGCGGCGGAAGTTGAGCCACCGGAGACCGCGGTCGACTTTTTCCGACCGATCCTCCGATGAGCTCGACGACATCGACGGATTCGAAGCCAAATTGAATTCTCCTCCACCACCACCACCACCGGAGCCGATGAGGCACAACCATCGGCGCGATTTCCGGCCAAATCGGAATCGATCCGATTTAAATTGACGAAACCGCCGTCGCATCCACACGCGCCTCCGGAATCCGCCGGAATATTCCAGCCAAATTCGCTGAGTAAGGTGCTCTCCTTATAATCACTGGCGAATAAATAACCGCCGTTGGCTTCGTCGGCGCCGAATTCCCAGCATAACTCGGAATTCACCTTCTCCTTTCCATCCATATCTGGAGCAAGTATCGGATTCACGAAAAGAGATCTGAAAATGAAGCGGTGGTGAGAGAATAAATTAAATCGCTGAGAGATAAAAAGCTAGGATTTGGGAGTGATGGACAGAGAATTACGCGTACTTGTTTTGGGAAATAGCTGTTTTTCATTTGATAAATTATTATAGAGTTATGCTATATACACAAAAGTGACAAGCTGGATTCTCGTACGCGCCGTCGCGCTGCACATGCGACCGTGTAAATGCCCGTCACGTGCACCATGCGACGGCTTTATTAATATATTTTTTTGTCGATCGTGCCGCCTATGCGACAGGAAATGTCTACATCGCGTGGGCCAATGACGCAAACATTTCGGTCGCGTGGAACACGCGAAAACTTTTTTTTTTTAATTTCAATTTTTTTTTGTTTAATTTCGAATTTTTTATAATTTGTATTTATTTATAATTTATAATTATTTATTTATAATTTATAATTAAACTTATAATTTATAATTGTTGACATTTTCAGATATTTTTTTTTGCATTAACTTTTTAATAAGATATACAAATATATTACTTTTTATAGATTTAAATAAGCAAGCAATTTCTATATTATTATTGATTTTATAAAAAAAAAAGTTAAAACATTTAAATTAGAGATAAAAAATTGGAATATTAATTTATCATATAAAACAATAAAATACAAATAAATAATTCTCGTAAAAAAATCTTATTGTTGTTGTCATTCGTATCCGTCCACCACCAACCGTGGGGAGCTATGTCTTGTGTGAATTGTTCAGGGGATACGTGTTGATGTCCCCAATAAAAGCGGGATCGGGGACCGTCGCGATCATCGACATGATGGGTGTCGAGCAAGATGAGGCATCATATAATTGGACCTTTGTGGATCAACACTAGCTTGATTCATCAAATCGTGAGTTTCTTGCCACGCGTGTCCCAACATTTGGTGGTGACCTCGACATGCCACTAACATAAACATTATTCTCATTGTGTGCGTGTGTTGTGCACTCCGGATGAGTAATGTTTGCATACCATGCGAGATACTTCATCGTGATAATTTCCTTCACCTAAATGAAGGTACCAAGGTCCCCAAGACGGTAATAATGATTTTGCATTTCATTCCAAAATGCCACCGTGGGTCCATACACTTTTTTGTACCTCTCTGCACTGGTTCCGAATTTTGAACGTTCAAGATCTAAGTCGATCGGTGGTGGCGGTATGGGATGCACTCCCATATTGCCTTGCAACCTCCTCAAGATATACCGCCCGGTGAAGTCAAGAAATTGAATGCATCTATGAAATAATGAGGCGGGGATTCTATTGACGGCCGTATGGAGTCCAATTGACCTATAAAGTAAGTAAAATATTTGTATATGTCATTACATTAAAGGTACTTAAATAATTCTTGAAGTTATTACTATTAAGGGTGTATTGAGAATGATAAACATACATTAGGCGAAGGGTAATTATCCAGCGGTTTGCGGTAATGGACAAGATCCGTGTGTTGTTTTGGAATTTTTGGGTCTTGTTCCAGTACGATGCTCTTGGGTGGAGAGTTAAACGAGGTAGCTTTTGCGTTTGCGCGTGAAGTCAAGGAAATACTCGTATATCCAACCTTTGAAAATTCAAAATGTGTTTTTTAGTTATTAGTAACATATGTTGATAATAGTGTATTAATTAAATATAATTGAAAATATTATTGAAATTGAATTTTTACCTCAATTAATGTTAAGCAGCCCGACATCTGTGTCGTCTCAATTCTGGATGCCTTGCCAAGCTGCTTATATAAATAAGTTAATGTTGCGGCTCCCCATGCATATTGAGGGACATACTCGAGATTACCCAAAACATTTACATATTTTTTGGGGACAGCATAACGTGATTTTTTTTCCACGAAGAGTGTACTCCCCATCAAGTACCACAGGTAACCTCGGCAATAGAGGCATATTTCGGTGCCCACTAAAACACGTCGTTCGTATATATCCAGGAGGTGCTTTTGGAATTGCCTCCCAGATCCACACGGTAATCAATTCATTGTCGGGACATCGCCCACACCGAGATATATTCAAAGGCCGATCTTAGACATAACACATCGAAACACGCACAATGAGTTATTCGAAGAGACTCGAGCAATTTCCCCAAAGTTAGGACCATCACAAACCACAGATCCCCGAAACTCCAAATTCAAAGCCCCAGAGGCCACAAACTTCTGAAGTCCCCCCAAAATAAGATTAACCGTCCAATACAGTTTTTTAACTCTCGGTGGAGGACAATTTTCCTCCATATATCAAAAAATTATATTCATTTCTACAATGATGTAATTGGAGATGGGAAGCGTGGATTTAGGCGGTTGCACTCGCAATCTACTGAGGCGAGGGCGAATGGGGTAAGTGCGAATGGATCTTTATAATGAATCGCATATAAGAAGCGATTTACACGTAAAAAATATTTTGGGTGGTTACACAACCTTACCGGTTTTGGCGGAATCACTTAATCACTTCCAAAAATTCTACCCCACCGATAAATGGTTTTGTATTACGAACATGGATACACAGTTTGCAACCACATACAATGTTTTTAAGTAATGTCATTTGGAGAACACGACGGAACTTTTTGCCTTCCCATGAATAATAACGGATGAGCGTCGAGGTCTTGAAACAAACAAATTGGTCTTGGGGCGTGCACAACAACACTCATTGGATATTGGTAAATGTTACTTTTAAGTTTATTTAATTTTTAATTTTTATTTAATTATAATAATAATTTTTTTACTGTTATTTCAGTTGCATATGCCAGGCGACGATCATCCAGTACCGTTTATATCTGGATATTGGGAACGCTCACATGATACTTCTGTAAATGGTATAAATTTACAATTTCTAGACAGTATATAGCTATTTCGTACATTACACAACTTGGATGCGCCGCGACGTGCGGCTAATTATTGGGCTAGAAAGAATAATAAACCCAAATATTATAATTTTTTTTAATAATTATTAGACTTTTTTTCTAGCAGCACGTCGTAGTGATTTATCTTCGGATGGAAATTATGTAATGTGTATATATTTTTTCCATATAATGTGATTTTTTTCTCATGTTTAAATTGATAATTGAACTAATATTTTTCAATGAATGAACTAATACTTTATAACCAACGAACTTATACTTTTCAATATATTAACCAATACTTATCGATTGATGAACTAATATTATGAATAACAAATAATTACTTTATAACCAACTAACTAATACTTTTCAATAAATTAACAAATACTAATCAATTAATGAACTAATATTGTGGATAAAAAATAATTATTACTTTTTATTTATTCAAATAATATAAATTAATTATTTAAATAAATTAAATCAGTAGTTAAAATAAATCAGCACTTTTATATTAGTTAAATTAAATAATTCAATTAAAATGTGTTACATAAATTGAAAAATTCAAAATTCTAATTAAAATAAAAAATTAGTTAAATGAGTATAAAATCTAAAAATTAGTTAAATTTAATAATTTAATTAAATGAGTTTAATAAATTAATAAAATAAAATAAAATCAAAATTCAAAATTAAAAAAATCAAAATTCCTCGTCGCATTGACCATGCGACGCCGCCTTTTTCGGTCGCATGGATCATGCGATCGCAGCGTGATCCATCGCATGTCTGACGCGACCGTTGGTTCCATCGCCTCAGTAATCACTTTTATGGATATAGTAATGGTGATTATTATTGGTTATCTTTTCTGCGTCTTTTCTCCGAGAAAGCTTTCTGTCGTGTCGATGCACAGATAGATAAGTTTAAAAAAATTGGGGTCAACCTTAAATAGTAAGGTGAAAGTTGAGCAAAAATTAATGGCGGAACAAAGACTTGGTAAATTGTACACGTAATTTCCACGCGCTTTGGTTAATTGTGCTCCAAACTTTTTGTTTATTGTGTTGGGTTTGGGTGTTTTATTTTCTCGGTTGATAGTCTCGCGGATCATATTCTATATTGTAAAGTTTGATTGACGGGTTAACAAATTTACAAGTATTAACTTTTCACTAATATTGGGTGCACCACCACTTATTATATGCTACCTCACAAAGCAGTGCACACTAATGTTGTATCACACTCTTTAGACTACATTTGTTTTGAGATTTAAACAGATTGACTTGAGGTTTTGCGTTCTCCATTTTATATGAGTTTTTAATTTAAGGTCTGATTTTCAAATTTTATATTCAATCTACACCTATAAATACTTATAAAACATATTATTATTATTTTCAATACATTATATTTTATAATAATACAACATCAATCACTATTAAATATTGATTTGACATAAAGTTAAATCTCATTCTACTTGAATCTCAAAATAAATGCATACATTTACTATTCATCAAGAATTCTAAATTTTTAAATTATAAAATCTTGATTTATTCCGCAAACTTAAATCCCCAAACAAACATAGACTTAGTTTATTATACTAAAAACATGTGGTACAACACATCAATGCAATTCCAGACGGTCAAAAAAAAGAAAGAAAGTACCACTTACACGTTAAATTGGATGGACAACTAATATTATTTAAATAAAAAATGATTAATAATACTATGTAAAAATAATATTAATATTAATCAACTAATATATTTTAGTAAAATAAATAATACTATAATTTAACAGTGCATTTGAAATTTTGAATTGCATGATGCAAATGGTACATATAAATATTTTGTGCTAAAATATTGAATTAGTATATGTCTCTTGTGCATTAGATGCACCGTAAAATTCAACTGCATTTTTAAAACAACTAAGACACTTAACACCCATGTGTTTGACAAAATATGCACAAATATGCTTCTTTAAATTCTATCACTTTGTTTGATAAAAATATCCACAAAAATAGCTCATGTTTCATTAAATGTATAAAATTTTCATGACGTGTTTAATCAAAATGTTCACGACATGTCTCACTAATGATTCATTGAATTTTATAAAATATTCACGAAACTTCTAACTAATGTTTCATTAAATAAATAATTTTTTTTTATCAGGAAAAGAGATTTTATTATAAATGTTGGTACAAAATACCCGAGATATACACAATTATTTACAAAGTACTCTCAATAACCATTACGGGGTTTGAAGCCCAATCAAAAAAAAAAATCTAGTAGTCGTCTTTATCTTTCACCGAATCCAAGCTCAAATTCTCACCTTGACTTCTTCAATGAACTTGATATTAGAGAAAGCAACATTGCTAAAGATGGCATCATTTCTCGATTTCCATAATAATCATACTACACCTAGCCAAATACATGTAGCAATGAGTTTACCTCGTTTCCTTTAAAGCATTGGACAAAGGAAGATAGATTCGATTGATGCACTTGAATTTAGAGTTATAGTGAAATTAAGTCATTTCATGACCTCCATCCACTATGAGTAGGATAGGGGGCATTCAAAGAACACGTGATGAGAAGTTTCCTCCTCGGATGAGCAAAAGACACACCTTAGATCATCCTGTTGTTGTAGTATTTTTCGTCGTACAAGGTTGTTTTTCGTTGGAAGACGATTCCATAACAGCCTTCAAGCGTGGCCCGCCACTTTGAGTGGTGTAAACTTGTTCCAGATGACTCTGAATCCGGTTTTCAAGTCGTGAGGCAGTTGATCCGCTTCATGCCTTGCCATAAGAGAGTCGTAGGCTCGTAGGCTTCCTTGGTGATGTACCAGCCACTAGTAGATGACTTCCATTTCCATTTATCCAACTCTCCGGGCTTTGGTGAAAACCTGTTTAACATAGAGATAAGAGAGCTTAGCATATTCAATTCAGACTCAAGCAAGTTACGACTCAATTTCCAATCTCATACCCAGTATTCCCCATGTCAAACTCCCATACAACCTACCCTTCCCTCTTTCTCTAGACTCAACTCATACAAATCAGCAAATTTCAGCTTTAGAGGTTCCTCTCGACCCACACATCCCCCAAAAAGAAGTATTTTTCCCATCTCCCACCACTCACCCCAACCCCCTATTAAGCCAACCCCCCTCTGGCCCAACTGTGATTTTTACTATCTCTTTCAACCACCCGACATTCTTCCTAACCTCCTTCGAGACGGATTTTATTTTCATTAAATTTAAATACATAAAATTCACTTTATTTTTTTCAAATATAATTTATACATATAAAATTATTTTATAATCGGAATATCTGACGTGGATGGACACATGATGCCTAAAGTAGGCATTGCATTCGAGTTAACAATTTTGGGCAATGTTAGCTACTTTATCAAAAATAACGAATAAATATTCTTTTATTGAAAAAACAAATCAACTTTTTACTTTTAACTGGAGATTAAAATGCAAACCAGTCTATACAATGACACAAGTTCGTATTTTTTATTTTTATGTTTGATGAAATCTAAAATTTGACTCCAGCTTAAGTTCGATAAGTAAATAGATAAAATAATTATAAAATATCAAACTATATGACCTCAATTTTGTATTTTACTCGATTAAAATTCGTATGAGTTTGATTAGATTACAAGCTCGAAAAACCAGATGACTTAGCCCACCTGGTCACTGGACTCCTCATTTGAGTGAGAGATCCAGGGTTGATTCCATTTGGGAACGAATTTGGAGTTATGAGAGTTATAAGGTGGATTGACGTATTTGAGTGTTTGGTGTACTAACTACTAACATCTAACTTTGTTCGATCAAAAAAACTAAAATTACAAGCTCGAATCGGTGAATTAACGAACAAGATTGATGAAATTTCCAATAATTTTGAGTGCAATTCATTGCATTCGAATAAGATATATATTTTTAACTTCCAGCAAATAATCATATGATTGATCCTTGCCATTTTCCAATATTTACGATATTAAAACATTGTTTAATTAGCAGTCATAGTATGAAATTTATACTACTACACTTATCAACTGATATTATTACACTTATAAACTGAGATTATAGTATTAAATACTATATGTACTAATTTATAAGAATAATGATATCACTTTATAAATATAATTGTATAAGTTTCATTATATGAATAAGTTTTACGGAATAATTTATGTAAACTAGTTTATACCACGTCCTTTGCACGTGATACGTAAGTAGTTAGTAAAAAGTCGTTATAGAAAAATAAGATCATTATTTTAGAAAATCAAGTTGTTTTGAATTTTTTGATCGAATTTGGAACTAAAATTGGATATTGTCAAAGTAATTGTGACTAAATCGGCGACAAAGAAACTAATGGGACTGAATCTATTTGAGGTCAAACTTATAGGATCATTTGTGATTCAAACTCATGCTTCAATTATTCAAAAAAAAAAAAAAGGTAGACTTTAGCATACTGAGCATATATAAAAATCCCTTATTGCTTCAAGTAAAACATATTTGTTCATTCTCGACCATAAATTGAATACAAAGGTATTTATTAATTAAATTTACAAAACTTAAAATAAAATTAAAAAATGAAAGAATTGATCAAATTGAATAAAGTAAAAAGTGACAGGGTTATAAAGGTCTAAAAATGTTTCTCAGCCCCTAGCCACTTTTTAATATAGTATAGATAGGTTGGAAATTATAGGTATGGCGATCAGAAGGTGGGGACTGGGGAGGCCCCAACCGACACAAAATCAACGATGCATCATCACTCATCATTAGCGGGGTATATATACAAGAATTACTCCCTAATCATATTTAATTATTTAATTAATTATCATTAAGAAAGCAAAGCACCGCATGTTGGATAAGCATAATTAATTAGTAGTACAATTAATCATTGTACTAACTACTAAGGTGTGATTGGTATATTGAAATAGATAGAGAATGAAATGATCATTACTTAATTTATTCCAAATACATTGATTGATATGTTTTTTAAATCATAATTCCATTAGGAATGATCATTCCAAAAAATAAATAAATTGTGATTCCTTATATATCCCATGAGTTTATGTATTTCACATTTTGAGGAATGAAATTTTCCTCCACAAAAAAATATTATCATTCATTTCATAATAGGCAAAATGCATTTTTAGGTCCTTAAACTATTACTTTTTATTTTGAAAGGTTTTTTGTTTTAAGAAGCCCTTGACCTATTAAATTTAATTACGAAAGGTCCCTAAACTATTTATTTGTTTAATAAAGTCCCTAAACTATTGATTTTTATTTCAAGCAGTCCTTCTTGACGAAATTTTCTAAATAATCCAACGGAACCATTAAGTAAAACAATTGTCAATATTGATAATTTTGAGAATGATGATGTGCGTATTTACTTAACGGTTCTGTTAGATGATTAAAAAAATAGTCAAGAGGGACTACGTGAAACAAAAATCAATAGTTTAGGGACTTCATTAAACAAAAAATAGTTTAAGGACCTTTTGAAACAAAAATTAATAGTTTTGGGGCATTTTAAAACAAAAAAAATAGTTTAGGGACCTTTCAAAATAAAAAGTAATAGTTTAAGGACTTAAAGATGCATTTTGCCTTCATAATATTACCTTCTACCAACGACAATAATAATTTAATAATAATATTATATTAGTATTAAAAATTATTTAATAAAAATAAAAATAATAATCAACTCCAATAATAATAATAATAATAATATTAAATACAATAATACTAAATTATATAAATAATATAAAATTAACAATAATAATATTATATCTCATAAAATATAAATAATAGGGACTCTTAATAATATTTTAATAAAAATAAAAATATTATTATTTAATATTATATTATTAATAATAAAAAATATTAAAAATATATATAACGTTATTATTAACTCATACTTTCAACAATAATTAAAAACATATTAATATACATACATATGTTTACTAAAATTGTATATTATTATAATAAACACAATAATAATATTATTTTTGTAATTATAAAAAATATTATTTTTTTAAATATATATTAAAAAGTTAAATATAATAATATATTAAAAATATATATAATAATCAATAATAATATTAATATTAAAGTATAATTAATAATTAATAATAATAATTCTAAAATAGATTCACCAATACTTATATTTCATTTCTAGATCATATCAATCATAAGAATGAATGATCATTCTTATATCATTCCATTCAGACCTTCATTACATTCATTAATTCATTTCATTCGATTTAATTTCATTCATTAAATACGTCTAATCATGCCTAAGTGGTTATGTGGTCATTGTTCGTAAATGATTTTGACTAAACAATGTGGTTTTCTTGACAATTAATTAGGGAAATTAGTAAAAATGCACGACATACTTTCACCTGTCGTAATTACAAATGTATTATTTAAAAAAAGAAATGAATACATTTTCAATTAATGATTTAGATGAAGTTGAACACTTACATTTATTGGGAAGACAAATATTTTTGAAGCAATTTAGTTGTACTTTAATTTACATTGTAGTCGTACTTATTAAGAAATCTAATTAGGTAATTTAACATTAATTAGCTTAAAGCAGCAATTTGCGTTCTTAATATGTACATTTATATCAGCAAGGGGTAGGCGAGGCGACGTGGCTTTGAAAATTGATATCAGCAAGGCCTACGATGTGTCGATTGGAGTTACTTGGAGGCGGTGCTCCGAAAGTTGGGTTTTTCGGATATTTGGATAGTGAGAGAATTAAAATGCCTCATCTAAAAAAGTTCGAAACATGAGAGAGAGGGGGAATAATCTATTTCTTAATTTTTCTCAACACTCCCTCACTCGTGGTAGAATCATTCCCCTTCTTGGAGGAGGAGGCCCAACAGAGTGAACAATTTAAATGGGTGGAGTAGGATGGAATCGAACCCACAACCTGGGCTCTGATACCATGAGATAATTTCGTCTCATCTAAAAGCTCGAGCTTGTAGAGAGGGTCGGGAATAATCTATTTACTTAATTTTTCTCAACAGATAGGATGGATGAATATGTGTGTGAGATCGGTTCGTTACTCTTTTTTGGTGAATGAGGATAGCGTGGGGCCTATTATTCCGGGTAGGGGTTTGAGATAAGGGGATCCTCTTTCACCCTATCTGTTTATTATTTGTAAGGAAGGATTGTCTGCCGCCTTAAGGAGGCAAATGAGAATAGCAATATTCATGGGAGTCGGATTTGTAGGAACGTCCCTCCTATTTCTCATTTAATGTTTGCCGATGATTGCCTGTTGTTCTGTAGAGCTACAGTGTTTGAAAGTACACGGTTGAAGTATATCTTGGAGGCGTATGAAGTAGCTTCTGGGCAGGCTATAAACTATGGAAAATCAGGGCTGTTTTTTAGCCGAAATGTGGAAGATGAACAAATGCAGCAGATTCGAGGGATTTCAGGTGTAAGTCAGCCATTGAATACAGGGCGGTACTTAGGTCTTCCTTTGTTAATATGCAGAGGGAAGCGTGCTATATTTAATTATATCAAAAAGCGAATGTGGAGGAAGTTACAAGGTTGATGGGGGAAGAAGCTTTCAAAAGCCGAAAAATAAGTTCTTTTCAAATCAGTTGCTCAAGCCATACCATCGTATTGCATGACAACGTTTCTCCTTTCTTCAACTTTGTTAGATGAGTTACACATTACGTAAAATAAATTTTGGTGGGAGAGTGGAGGAGACACATCGAAGGGTGTCAAATGGATGCGTTGGGAGCGAGTATGTGTACGAAAGGAGGCAGGAGATCGTGGGTTTGGGGATCTGTATACTTTTAATCTTGACATGCTTGGCAAGATGGCCTGGAGATTGGTAAAGGAGCCGGAGGCTTTCGTATGTCGACTTTTGAAAGCGAAGTATTTTCCAAACTCTAGTTTTGAAGTGGCTAGACTGGGCGGAAATCCTAGTTACACATGGTCATCAATTCATGCAACTCAATGCTTGATTCAGCAAGGCTGTAGGTGGAAAGTGGGGTCAGGCGCTAATGTGAGGGTATGGAACACATCATGGCTCAATGATGATGAGGGGTTTAGAATCACAATCCCATGTCCGCCAGGTTTGGAAGACTTATGTGTATTAGACTTGATAATTAATGCGATCGTGGAATTTACAATTACTTGAGGGCGTTTTCAACCCGGGAGATGTGGGACGTATCATTCGGACACCTTTACCTTCTCGAGGTGTGGAACACACGGTAGTTTGGCACTGGGCCCGGGACGGACGATATTCAGTTAAATCTGGTTACCGGTTGGTTTTGGATTTGAACTCATTTGAAACTCCAGGCGATTGGAGTGTGTTATGGGGGCTTTCGATTCCACCGAGAGTTAAAGATTTTCTGTGGCGGGCATGCCGGGACTGCCTTCCGACAAAAGCAAATCTTTATACGAAACGCATTGTGGATAATAAAGCATGTGTGTTATGTGGTTATGTCGATGAAACAAATTGGCATATTTTTGTGGATTGCGGGTTTGCTAGAAGTTGCTGGAACATTGCGGGTTCACTGGAGGCTCATTTCTTGCATGTGGACGGATTTCGGAAGCTCGTCTTCCGGTTTATGAACTCGCGCTCAAGGTATGAGAGGGAGTCATCAATGATGGTATTGTGGCAAGTATGGAAACAGAGAAATAGTATGGTATGGACTGGTAAGCATCAGTCTCCGACGGAGTCGATCCATGCTTCGGCGGTCCTTCTCCATGAATGGGCAGCTACTAAGGCAAGTAGGATTACACTACATGTTCGCTCGACGGAGACTATGACAGATTTATGTAGGGCATGGCACCCTTCGACGTATGGGTCTCTTAAATTGAATGTCGATGCCGCTTTCTTTGATGATACCAATCAAAAGGGAGTTGGCATGGTTATTCGGGATGACTCGGGTTCCTTTATCTTGACTAAAATATTTGTTGTTGCGGGGCGATTGGATGTTGAAGTAGGGGAGGTGATGGGTATCTATGAGGCTTTGTCATGGATTCAAGTGTTGGGTGTGGAGGATGTTCGTGTGGATAGCAATTGATGCTATTGGGTCTTCTAGTAATGTTTTGTCGGTTTTTGGGGATTATGTGCAGTCTTGCAAGAATATCTTATTACATAATCCTTCTTTTAGTGTTGTTTTTGTTAGAAAAGAGACCAATCAAATGACTCATGAGTTTTGCTAGAAATTCCCGATTCTATGGGAATTCTTTTTGTTGGTTAGACCCTCCACATTTTGTAGATTGGCTTCCGAACATCCCTTGTTCGTGTAGTAATGAAAACTAATCCTTTTGGTTTTTTTTAATTAAAGTACATTTATATCGAAATTTTCAGGGGATCCTTTATTTCTGATCATTTTTTTTTTTTTTTTTTATAACGATAAGATCCATTTCAAGTCAACTAATTCGAGGAATAAAAAATTCATCGTCCACTAGCGGGAGCCCCACTCCAAGCAAGATTATGTTTTGTTATTATTATTGAATGTAGAAGTTATGATTATATGGTGAAATTTTCGTGAAACTATAAGATTAAAATATAAGTGGAATTATAAGATTTTGCACCAAATTTAAATTGAATTAATAACCACTCATGATTATCAACTGAAGAAACCCATGCATGAACCTTGCAACACATGGACCTATTTTGCCCTATCTTTGCAAACTTCTCTTTAAAGTAATCATTTCAGTTCCCATGTGGTCATTACACTTAGTTTATGTCGATCTAAAAAACATGGGAAAAAGTAAAAAGTTCGCCTACCTTCTCACATAAGTAAACAATTATTTTCATAGTAAATAATAGATAATTAATTCGTTTACAAAAATGTGTAAACTTTAAAAAATAATATTACCACATAACATAAGCCCGTGAAATAGTATTGGGCTCAGGTTACTTACACCTACACATTTATTAAATACGTCTTTTTATCATTTAAAAAAAATATACACATAAAATATTAAAACTAATTTTTTTTGTCGGTTTACATGTGAAATATTGATCTTACTGTTCAGAAATATTTTTCAATTTTTTTATAATAAGTTAAAAATAATTTCCAAATTTATGTACATAATTCGATTTTTTTTTCGAGAATTTTACATTCTTGACAGAGCCTTGGACGCGTAAACAAATGACGGTGGTGGTTGTCTCGCTCGCCTCACAATTTGGGTGGAGGTATATCAAGATTTTTTTTTTAACTGAATGGAAGGATGCGTGAATAAGAAATGTATAAATAAGAGTATTTTGGGAAAATCAAGGTAGTGTATTTATCATGCGAGTGGTGTATTAATTAAGATGGTGTATTTACTAAAAAGGTAGGTGTGAGTGACCTGGGCCATAGTATTTTTCGGGATTTAATTCTTCAATATCTGTAGGCCCAAATGGCCCAAACGAGAAAATTCAAGAAAACCACAACACAAGGCCCATGAAGTTGCCATCCGTAATTCAAAGATTTTTATTTAATTTTGTTAAGATTTAAAGTTGGAGTCCTTCATTCAATAGAGTGAGATGGGGATTTGAATTTTTGGCTTTCTCAGTAACGAAGGAGACAAATATCATGTCATCTATCATTCTCTTCATGATATTTTGATAATGAGACCCATTATTAGTAGTAAATGAGTTCAATTATTATTGATAAAATTTTGAATATGTACTTTGATTTTAATATAACAATTGATATAAATACAATAAACATAAAAATAAAAAAAATAAAATCTTGTGAGGTTTAACCACACTCCATAAAAGAGTATGCAATCATAAATTTACATTTAAAAAGTTGTTCATAATGTTTTAATAATAAATAAATAGTCCTCTGTAAGAACATCAAATCTTGCATTAAAAGTTTCCGTGCCTCCTTTCTGTTTCGTGCACACGCAATAAATGTTTGGTGGTTTCTTATTATTGAACACATAAACTAAAATAAATTACAAATAAACATACCTTAATAGATATTTAAATTCCTGGAATAACTTTTTAAATTTTACAAATTAGAATTTACTAAATGGAAAGATCAAGTAAAAATTTAAGAGATAAAAAAACAGAAAACAAAAAATTACCACTCTGCATCTGCAGTAAATAGACAAGTCCACTTTTTTGTATTTGTATTTTTGTCAGTATTTGTTTTATTTGAGTTGATTCAAGACTAATTAAATTACAATGATAAGAATAATTATATTCTTTTAGAATGTCTTGCAAAAAATTGGAAATATATCTATAATTTAGCAGACAAGAAAAATTATATAATTAAAAGATTTATCCCCACTAGGCACCTTTCTGAATTATTAGTAGCTGTAGTATTCACTAGAGTTTCACACTCTGCAATAAAAGTGTGTGTGGATAATTTATATCATTCCAGTATGCTACTTTATACATCTTCAAATATCTTTACAAAAAACCAAATCTTTAATTGATCAGATGGAATCAAGGGCTGTAATCTGTTTTCTTGTTCTGTCATTCTTTTGCTTGTGTTTTGCAGAAGAAGTGAAGGTGATAGTGAAAGGAGCAACCTCCATTGCTGAAACTGATGAAGCTTTTATATGTGCTACTTTGGATTGGTGGCCTGAGACTAAATGTAACTACAATCAATGTCCATGGGGGAAAGCAGGAGTTCTAAATCTGGTATATATTCAAGATTGATTGTTCTCTTGAAATTCAGTGTGAAAAGATTGGAGAAATTGAGGTTTTCTTGTTTTGTGATGTATTGTGTGTTGCAGGATTTGGAAAACAAGATTCTTGAAAATGCCATCAAGGGTTAGTTTTTCTTTTCTTTTTTTTTTTTACAGATTTTTTGTTAATTTAGGATAAGTGTAGACATTCTTGATTAACAGATTTATAGTAGTTTAGATTTTGTGTTGTTAGTGGGTACTTTTCTTTGTGATTAACTGATTGGAAATGGTGAAATTTAAATCAGCATTTGGACCTCTTCGGATTAGGATTGGAGGTTTATTGCAAGATCAGGTTGTGTACAATGTTGGAACGTCAGCCCTCAAATGCCCACATTTTAAGAGAATAGATAATGGCTTGTTTGGATTTTCCAGAGGTTGTTTGCCCATGGACAAGTGGGATCTCATGAACAAATTGTTCAACGAAACGGGGTATGATTTTACGACGTTTGTGCAACTGTACACAACTAATACTTTTCAGTGAAAACAACTAATACTTTTCAGTGAAACAACTATTACCTTTTAGAAATAAACTTGAACTGCACAATGCATTTGGTGCATACAAAAGAAAGTATCGTAAAAGCGCGTTAGATGAATACAGGGCAAAGATTACATTTGGCCTGAATGCACTCATGGGAAGGAAGATGTCCAAAGACGACAGTTCACTTATGTTAGGCGAATGGGACCCGAAAAATTCCTTGATTTCATGAAGTACACCGCCTCTAAAGGGTACAAGATTGATTCATATGAACTAGGTAAACACACATGGATGAACTTAAGCTCAAGATATGATCACTTACTTAGGTTTTTACTGTCAAATGTTCGAATTCTGCATGAAACGAGCTATGCGGAAGTGGTGTGTCCAAGCGAATAGAGGCAGAACAATATGGGAAGGACACCATTGTACTTAAAAAACTAGTTCAAGAGTTGTACCCTGACCCTGCTACACAACCAAAAATTTTAGGTCCGGCTGGATTCTACGACAAACAATGGTTCGATGCCTTTCTTCAGACATCAGGACCACACGTCGTTGATGGTCTAACTCACCACATCTACAACCTCGGTGCAGGTACGTACATCAAAGATCAATCGACAAGATTTATCAGCACGTTTTAGAACACGGGCTAATCTTTTTTCGTCTGTTTAGGCGTTGATCCAAACCTTATCAACAAGATTCAAGATCCTTACTTTCTTGATTAAATTGCTCAAACATATAAGGACATTTCTGGCAGCATAAAGTCTTATGGGCCATGGTCAAGAGCATGGGTTGGAGAAGCTGGTGGAGCTTATAACAGTGGTGGAAAATATGTATCACACTCATTTGTTGATGGTTTCTGGTATTTTTTACTTTTACCTAGCATTTCTTGCACAATTGGAGAATCCTTTCGTCGTTTCTTGAAGCAAAAACTGTCTTGTCTGAAAAAAAACAGGTACTTGGATCAGCTGGGAATGACGTCGACTTTCAACCATAAGGTTTTCTGCAGACAATCTTTAATTGGAGGAAACTATGGTCTACTTAACACAAATACATTCATCCCAAATCCAGATTATTATGGGTGTGTCCAACTGTCCATATAAGTACCTGTCAAAAAAAAAAAAAACTGTCCATATAAGTACAATTTTAATCAATGATTTCAGTTGATGAAATTTGTATGTTTGGTTTGTTGGATAGGACTCTCTTGTGGCATCGATTGATGGGAACGAACGTGCTCTATGCCTCTCACAATGGGACCCCTTACTTGTGCGTTTATTCTCATTGCTCGAAGAAAACAGTAAGTTCTTGAAGCAAAGAAAACATGCATGTTATTATAGTTCATAAGTTTTTACCATTCCTGTGTTTCTCAGACAGGGATTTGTACTTGTGATCAACATGTCGAATTCCACAACGTTTGAAGTTGTAGTCGCGGATGATACAAACTCGTACCATCAAGAAGCAGATCAAAGGGAAGAGTACCATCTAACCCCAAAAGATGGCAATATTCTGAGTGATGTTTTGCTGCTAAATGGTAAGGCATTAGAGGTTACAGAAGGATATGATATACCGGTAATGAATCCACAGCTCGTTGATGCTACGTTGCCTCTGAAAATTGCGCCTCGTTCAATAGTTTTCGCCACACTTAGAGGCTTCAAAGCCCCTGCTTGTGCTTTGGAGTAGTTCGTGTATGACAAAGTCTTACGTAAACCAGTTTCAAAGTATAACTGGTTTGCATTATGTGTGTAATTTTAAACAGTATTAGTTATTTCATGAAAAGGTATCAGTTGTTATATTATAAAGTAATAGCTGCGAATCAATTGTATAAAAATTAAATTGTTTTAAATAAAACCAATTCATCTTTTATACAATTCTGGATCTTAAACAGATTTTTCCACTTGAGGTGAAGTTGTTAATAGGGATCATTTTCTGTATTGAAGATCATTTTTTTTTCTTTAATAGGAAAGAAAAATACACTTTAGACAAAAACTTGTGTGAGACGATCCACAAACTGACACAAAATAACACCTATATTTTTTAAAATATTAAAGCGTCAATGTCCAAATTATGTTCTGTTTCACACAAGACCTATGCAAATAAAAACGGCTGATAAAATTGAATTAAAAACCCAAATTGTTTTTCAAAATGTTTAACCAAAAAAATTCAGTTTTACATAAACATCTAAAAATTTACAAAAAAGAGAACTAGCAACAAACTAAAATTTATTGAAGCAAAATAGCTAAACAAAAAAGCAAGGCATTCGAATAAGAAAATAATCTAATTGTCTATTTCTTCATAAAACCTCCGGCCATCTTCATAAAATAGCCAAGAACATGATGGAGTATCATGCATTTAAGTTTTCGTTATTAAAGAAGTATATACAAAATAATTAATTTACACCTCTGTATAAGTTGGGATATTTAGATGTGTAATGACCCACTCAACTCACAATTAATGAAATAGACGACAAGATAATCGCGATTGTGTTTCTCCAACAATTATAAATGCCCAACAACCAAAATTCACCAACGAATGAAAATACTAAACAAACAGGACATGTAATAAGTAATAACAGAGGAAACGACTTCACTCCGGTGAGAACGACGACCAGAAAATAGGGTTAAACGGAATAAGTTCTCATGATCGGAATTTGTAAGGAAAATACCTCGCATCACACTTTCATGACTCCCACGAGCTCTGCAGAAATCGTTATATTGATTGTGCGTGTGATTCTCTTGCTATTGGACGCGCCACAAGGAAATGAAGACACACGCCAAAGTCCACCCCTTATTCTAATAAACTCGTGTTCACGGTTTAACTTTTATGAAAAAACCTTTTAAAAAACTGATACCGTTCCAGAGGGTTACTGATACTTCTCAATTCAAAATCCCCCAACGGTCATGACAAGATGATACGGAATTTTTTTCATCCGTGCATTCAAAGATCTGTGTGTGCAAAAAAACATCTTGAATTTCGCACAAGCAATATATGTTTGGCGGGTTTCCGATTATTGAGAACGCATAGACTGCCAGGTTAGTGTCTTTTGTTTTTTAAAAGAATTTCTCTTCTTCCAACACACACACACGTCACATATATGATATATATACCAACCAATTTGTTCTTTTTTTAAGTTTTTTGCTTTTTAATAATCCATATTCCAATTTTCAAGTGGTACTAAATTTTGTCAATGGAAGGCCACTGTCCCAAGTAGTATTAGTTAAAAAAATGATATAATAAAAAGCTTAATTTTGTCCCTGCAAGGCCCCTGTCCCAAGTAGTATTACTTGAGTTGCTGTACTGAGTAGTTGAGATCATTCTGTAATAAAAGTTAAAATATTCCAATAGGCTACTTTATATATGTTCAAAGGTCTTTCCAAAAAATCAAACCTTTGAATGAACAGATGGAAGCAAGGGCTGTAATTTGTTGTCTATTTCTGTTATTCTTTTGTTTGTGTTTTGCAGAAGAAGTGAAGGTGACAGTGAAAGGAGCAACCTCCATTGCTGAAACTGATGAAGCTTTCATATGTGCTACTTTGGATTGGGGAGAATCAGGAGTTCTAGATGTGGTATTCATGATTGGTTTCTTAGACATTTAGTATGAATGCTTAGCAGATTTTGAGGTTTTCTTGTCTTGAGATGCATTGTGTTTTTTTTTCCAGGATTTGGGAAACAAAATTCTTGCAAATGCCATCAAAGGTTGGGTCTTTACAGATTATCTGTTAATTTATGATTAGTTTCGATTTTATGTTGTTAGTTTGTACTTTCTTTGAAATTAGCTGTTTGAAAATGGTGAAATTTAAATCAGCATTTAGGCCTCTTCGGATTAGGATTGGAGGTTCATTGCAAGATCAGATTGTGTACAAAGTTGGAAAAGCAGCCCACAAATGCCCACATTTTAAGACAAGTAAAAATGGCTTGTTTGGATTTTCCAAAGGTTGTCTACCCATGGACAGATGGGATCTCATGAATAAATTGTTCAACGAAACCGGGTATGATTTACGATGTATTGTGCAACTGTACACAACTATTGAAAACAAGGAGTACTAACAACTAATACCTTTATGCACCTGGTGCATACAAGTTTTTGTCATGATCAATGAGTCTTGAAAGCAACCTAAAAGTGTGTTGATGTATGCAGGGCTAAGATTACATTTGGTCTGAATGCACTCACGGGAAGGAAGACATCGAAAGACGACAGTTCACTTATGGTAGGTTAATGGGACACAAAAACGCCCTTGATTTTCATGAAGTACACCGCCTCTAAAGGGTACAAGATTGATTCATATGAACTAGGTAAACCAAACACGGATTTAATTAAGCTCAAGAGGTGATCACTTGTATAGTTTTTTACTGTCAAACGTTCGACTTTCTGCAGGAAACGAACTATGTGGAAGTGGTGTATCCAGGAGAATAGAGGCAGAACAATATGGGAGGGACATCATTGTACTTAAAAAACTAGTTCAAGAGCTGTACCCTAACCCTGCTACACAACCAAAGGTCTTAGGTCCAGCTGGATTCTATGACAAAAAATGGTTTGATGTCTTTCTTCAGACATCAGGACCACATGTAGTTGATGGTCTAACTCACCACATCTACAACCTCGGTGCAGGTACGTGCAACAAAGATCAATCAACAAGATTTATCAGCACGTTTAGATCTTGGGCTAATCTTTTTTCGTCTTTGTAGGCGTTGATCCAACCATTATCAACAAGGTTCAAGATCCTTACTTTCTTGATCAAGTTGCTCAAACGTATAAGGACATTTCTGGCAGCATAACGTCATACGGGCCATGGTCAAGAGCTTGGGTTGGAGAATCTGGTGGAGCTTATAACGGTGGTAATAAAATGTATCACACTCCTTCGCTGATGGATTCTGGTTTGTTTTCGTTTTGAGTTAGCATTTCTTGCACAATTTGTTCATGTTTTTAAATGCGTTTCTTGAAGCAAAAACTCTGTTTGTCTGCAAAAAACAGGTACTTGGATCAGTTGGGAATGACATCAACATTCAACCATGAGGTTTTCTGCAGACAAACCTTAATTGGAGGAGGAAACTATGGTCTACTTAACACAAGTACATTCATCCCAAATCCAGATTACTATGGGTAAGATCAGTGTCCATATAAGTGCAATTCTAATCATGATTTCAGTTCATAAACATTTGTTATGTTTGATAGGGCTCTCTTGTGGCATCATTTGATGGGCAAGAGCGTACTCCATGCCTCTCACAACGGTACCCCCTACTTGCGTGTTTATTCTCATTGCTCGAAGAAAACAGTAAGTTCTTGAAGCAAAGGAAACATGCATGTTATAGTTTCTCTCAAGTATTTATCATTCTTGTATATAAGCAAAGTCTGTAAACCAGTTTCACAGTGTGACTGGTATGCTGCTTTTTAAAATAGTATTAGTTGTTTTATTCAAGAGTATTAGTTTCTATACTATACAGTGATAGTTGTGACAGTAAAACTGTTTTGTACATAAGATCAACTATTGTGCTTACCAGACAGGGATTTCAGTAATTGTGATCAACATGTCGAATTCCACGACGTTTGAAGTCTTAATCGCGGATGATACAAACTCATACCATCCAGAAGCAGATCAAAGAGACGAGTATCATCTAACCTCAAAAGATGGCAATATTTTGAGTGATGTTTTGCTGCTAAATGGAAAGGCATTAGAGGTTACAGAAGGATATGATATACCCGCGATGAATCCACGGCTCGTTGATGCTGCGTTGCCTCTACAAGTCGCGCCTCATTCAATAGTTTTCGCCACACTTAAAGGCTTCAAAGCCGCAGCTTGTGCTTTGTAGTTGTTCTTGTACGATAAAGTCTTGCGAGTTCGCATATTGTGTGTATTTTTAAACAGTATTTATTGTTTCATTAAAAAGTTTTCGTTGTTATGCTATAAAGTGATACTTGCCAACCACTTGCATTGGTGAAACTGTTTTAACATAAAACCAATTCATCTGCTATATAATTCTGGATTATAAAACAGAAACCAAGCTTCAATGGTTTTTTCTGTAAAAAGATCACTTTTTTTGTCATAGGAAAGCAATTTCAACAAAAAAGAAAAAAAAACATAATTGAATAGAAATCCAATTTTCTTTAGAATGTTTAACCTAAAATTAGAACCACAAATCTAAAATTAAGAATATTACAATTTGCCTATGACTAAATTAAAATTTCAACTTTAAATTAACATCCAAAAATTTACAGGAAAAAAAGAACTAGGAACCAATTAAAATTTATTGAAGCAAATTAACCAACCAAAAAAAAACAAGGCATTCGGATAAGAAATTAAAATAATCTATGTACCTATTTCTTCAAGAAATCTCCGGCCATCTTCATGAAATCACCAGCCCCACCACCACCATGTTCTTCGGCCTTTTCCGGTTTGTGGTCGCCGGGTTTCGATGCATGATCGGCGGCGGGGGTTTCGGCGTGGTCGCCGGGTGTGAGGTCTGGTAATGGCGGAGAAGGTCCTCAGCCTTATCAACGTATTTCCCAATTCCGGTCTTACCGTCCAACTTTCCGTACTCGGCGGCGGCGTCGATGAGATCAGCGGCGGCGCCGGCGACCTCGGCCTTGTCGTACTTATCCGGCTCGCGGCGGGCGTGGGCGTTTGCGGCGTCGGCCACCACCTTGGCGCTGTGCATAAGATCGGATTTTGAGGAGTGGTGGGTGGGTTCGCCGGAAGTGGGTTTGTGTTCGCCGGAAGTGGGTTTGTCTTTGTCGTCGTCATTTTTCTTTGTTAAATTTGATAGGAATTCCATATTTTTTTAGAGAGAGAAAGTAATTGGGGCCTGCCTGATGGGACATAGTGGAAATTAAGAAGAAATAGTGGAATGTGGATAGGAATTTGATTGGACGACCTGATTTCGTGTGGGCAATATAATTTGATGCCAATCGATATAATTAGGGAATAATTGTTTTCAGTTGCTTAGATTTTGTGTATATACCTTTTTTTATATATTGTAATTGAGAAACAAATTAAACTATTCGATACTCAGATTGAGAATTGTTTGATAAAACGTTCAAATATGAATATCAAAATTCGATAATATTTAGAGACCTATGGATTCCTTTAATTAAATTGAAGGGATACGCATACCATTATGCTAAATATGTGGATTCTGTACAAAACGTGTAACTATGCAAATTCTTCAATTAAATAAAAGGTGCACCCCCTGAAATTAGAATAATTAGCCCTGTTGAGAAGAGAGTACTGGTTCCCAAGTTTAAGACTGAAGATACAATTATTGTGAGCTTTGGGTTGAAATTAATAAATTATGTATAATTACTTGTATAGTATGATTATATTAATCTTACTATCATCATATCATTCAATCAATTTGTGAATTTCCCATGATGTCCTAATGAATCGTAGAAGCTGGTATCACTGTGTCAACACAATGACAACATTGTCTCTGATTTTGAGAATCATAAATTGAAATTTTGTTAACACAAACAACATATCTTTCATTCACGTTTAAAACCAACAACAACATTAGAGGAGTGAAACTGAGAACACGTGTGAATTGAACATGTCGGTGTCGACCGCCATTTCGTTTCACATTCTCAGTCGCCCCCTTTAAGATTTGTATTCGAATGAGTCAACACATTACTATAAATACTCGAAGAAATTATTTTTTTCGTGATAAGGGGCATCAAATTTTGTTGGATTAGTTACATCTTTTAATAAATTTATTCGATTTTTCATCAGATCTTATATATTATTTTTGTACTTAGTTTGATAATGAACTAATGGACCATATGAATCTCTTTTAGACCATTTTTTTTTAACAGGAATCTCCAATGGACATTAGGTAGAACATAGTTTGGGTAATTTTAATTAACTAAAAAACGAATCTCTCCTATTATCTAATTCTCAATCTTCTCATTCCTACGTGTCACAATATATCTTCACTAATCACAATTTCTCCCTTTCTCATTAATCCACTATTTTAATATTAATTTATACTCCTATATTCTCCACCAACCAACATCTCTCCACTTTCTACTAACCGTAATTTCAATTTTAAATTTTAAATTTTTAAACCTCCTGTTATTTAAATTTTGAGTTTAAATTTTATCTGTTATTCTCTTTCTTTTTTTCACGTTTGTGCTCTCTCATTAACAATTTTTATACAAATTCCTCAGGGAATTTCTTCATTAACATTTTTTGTTTTTGTTTCAAATTGATTGAGATTAAATTCACTGATGATACACAAGGATAATGATAACAAGATTTTATTCTAGAATTCCACAAACTGCCTCCATGATAATCTCAATAGCCAATTTCTTATTATTCTACAATTTTTCATTATTTGATTTTTAAATTTTATTAAGAACAGTACACCTTACATTTAAGCAGATATATGCAATTCTTATTCTCTCAAAATTTTGAAACACAATGATCTTCTATAAAAATCAACACAATAGATCGTCGCCAACATTCTCTTCTTTCCACTTCTACCATTGATTTCTGCTTATATGTATGATTTTGTGCTTATTTGAATAGTCATTTTCTTTAATTGTTGATTGCTATTTATTATCTTTTCTTATTTATCAAGTCCTATTGTATTCAATAAAAATGTATAATTAGATCTTTTATCGATATATAGATCCATAAATTATGCATATTATTATAAATTGTTTTCTCTAGCAACGTTCTATCTTTTTTAATTTGTGATTTCAATTTAAATATAATGTATTTAAAATTTATTAAATTTTCCTTTATATACTACACTTATCAAATATTAAATATTAAAAAAATATAATTAGAATTTAATTTTAAGAATACTACTAAAAAATTTATATGTTATTGGTCCGCGGGACTACGCACTAGTAGTATACAAATGACAATTTATTTATTTTTATGATTGAAACAAAATATACTTTTTTAAATCAGAACTATTAAATGAATTTAATGAGTTTCCTAAAATAAAAAATATTGAAAGTTGGAAAATAATAAAAAATTATTGAAGAAGAATTGCAGAAGAAGAAAGCGAACCCTGTGGCGTTGAAAGCCCCTCCAAACCCCCATAGAGAAACACACTCACAACACACACTAATTCTCAACCAAAAAACGAGACATGGAAATCGACGGCAAGGAAATCAAGGATGAAGACCTATTTAAGGCCGCGGAATTGGGCGATTCATCGCTTTTCAAATCGCTCACTGAAGACCAACTCGTCAAAGCCAGCTCCCTCCTCAATGAAGATGGCCGTTCTCTCTTGCACGTCGCCGTTTCTTCCTCCAAAACTCAGGTGTAGTTTATTCTTCTGTTTTTTCGTTCCTTTTTTAAATTGGAATCGAGCAATTTGAGTCAATGATCTATTTACTTAATTTTGTAACCGTTCAAATATGTAAAATTCGCTGAAATTAGGTTTTGTTTTGCTCTGAAAACCCTAAATGTGCCATGGTTTTAGCAATTCTGTAATTTCTGGTTCACGAAGTAGTCGTTTTGGGGGAAGTTGGGGTCTCCTTTATATCAATTTCAATCCACGTTTTCTACTGAATTGGAGGATGAACATTTTCGATAATGTGGTGGCGTGAGATATTGTGTTGATGAGTTTTTTTTGAATCATTAAAATCAGTACTGATGCAGTTGCTAAAATTCGTATAAAATTGATCCTCAGCATTTGTATTCGACACATTTCTGGACTCTTTTTTTAGGCTGATGTAGAAACCATTAGCACCTTATTCCCCCGTTAATGTAATCAAACTTGTCTTTACACGGGATAACATTATCTTGCTATATGTTTCATTTGCATTTTATTCAACTACAAGTAGTTAACTTCTTTTGCCGGTATGCGTGGGCGGGTGGATTAGGTGGTGGAAATACTATCAGCTGCGTGTCGATCAGTAGTAAACAGCTGTGATGAAGAAGGCTGGAGGCCTCTTCACTCTGCTGCAAGTAGTGGCAATGTTATAATTGTGGAGATTTTACTCAATAGCGGTGAGTATTTAAGACTATATCTACCGAGTGGCTTATGCTTTCTGTTGGGTTTATTTCATTTTTCTCTTCAAGATCAATGTTTGAGTCGTCCCACTAGAAGAAAATCGGTATATATAAATGGCATAAAATGGTATCTATTGTTCTGAAAACCAAAAGATTTTACATTGTTTTTTTGCTGATTCTATTATGAACTTGTGAAGTTTTCTCTTGGCAAATTATAATTGGGAAGTGTGAATTTCTGGTCAACAGGTGCTGATGTAAATATGAAAAATTCTGGTGGCCGGACAGCTCTTCACTATGCTGCTAGCAAGGGTCATCTAAAAGTTGCTGAAATTTTGGTTTCTCAGGGTGCAAAACTCAATGTCAAAGACAAGGCATGTAACTTCTTTTGACTATTACATTATCCATACTGCTTTATTGGAATCTTGATCATGTTTACTCTGTAGATATAATGTGTTTACTCGTGCATTTTTCATCCTTTAAATTTAAATCTAACTGAATTGCTTTTATCTGTAGGTGGGATGCACCCCAATGCACCGTGCAGCAAGCACTGGGAATTCAGGGGTGTGTGAGTTCCTGATTGAGGAAGGAGCAAGGGTTGAGGAAGTTGATAGAGCAGGGAAAACTCCACTCATGATTGCAGTAGAATGCTATAACAAAGAGGTAAATGCTGACTCATTTCCTCTTTTCTTAACTTTCTTTAGGTGAACGCTGATTAGTTATTACTTGTAGTCGACTTATCGTGAGGCAAATTTTAGCTATTATGTTGACTACTTATCTCCCTTGGCCTTTGTCTGTGAAAATAAGCTTTAGTGGTGGGTAAAACCGGAAGCCATAAATCTTTGAAGTTGGGCTCAAAAGAAGGATATGGTTTGATGACTAGTGATGTAGAAGGATCATATAGTAATTAATAATCGACTATTTCCCAAATGTTCTTTGCTGCAGGTAGCTCTCCTCCTTATAAGACACGGAGCTGATGTGGATGCTGAGGATAAAGAAGGATACACCGTTCTTGGTCGAGCATCTGAGGATCTACGCCCGAGTTTAATTGATGCTGCCAAGGCTATGCTTGAAGACTGATAAACAAAATAGGACTAGAGAGATACGTTTGACCGAGTTGTATAACGTTTTTTGCTTGCTTTGTACTTTTTGTCTATTTGAGTTCTTCCTCAAAGGCTAATAGTTGGGTTGATATAGCAAATTTTAAGGATGGATTTATAGAGTACCCCAACTATTCTTGAAATTTGTCAAAATCTGTTGCAGGTTAAAATTGTAGCTCTTGATCGACAAGTTTGAACTTATCGATTTCATGCAAAGCTTTTTGGGAACTGGTTATTTCGTTGGGTGGAATACGTCTCACATTACAATCAGATTCCCATTCTTCATGTGCATGAGGAATTAGGATAAAATCCTAAACAGGAGGTCCAATGCAAAATTTAGCACTGGATTTGATTGAATCAAATTCAATGGTAAATCAAATCAAAGGTTATATAGGATTGTGACTAAATTTACGAGTAGTAGATACTGCACTTGGTGGAACGCACGGAACGTATAATATACTCAAATTATTGAATTTAATGGTTACCATGAATATTAAAAGTCGTAGTAATATCTTGGTCAAGTGCTTCTTTCCAAATTATCATATTGAGGTTGACTTCATAATTATGCACTCTTTGAGGTTATGCTACTTAAATTCAAACCTGGGTATTAACTTTTGCCATCACATCATGTGCTTTTTAGCATCTGATTATAACATTCGCATATTCGTGCAATTATTTTCTGAGCTGATCCAAATAATATGAAACTATATATGCATATGAAACAACAGTTTTGCCCCCAGGCTGCAGAATTCCTGAACTTAATTTATCCCCCATTATATTAATATAAATTAAAGCTGAAGTCATCCAATGATCCAAACACATAATCCCTCCGTCCCAATTATATAAGCCGATTTTTATTTTATAAATGTCTCAAATATATTGGTGTATTTCCACATCGATTAACAATCATTAAATAATGTTATAATAAAAAATTTATTTGTGTAATTTATTTTTTCAAAAAAAATTCATAATCCATGTGCAAAACCAAATCAGTCTATATAATTAAGACGGAGGAAGTATTACTTATTTCGGAAAAGAATAGTATCACTATCACATTAAGTCTTAAAATATTGGATTTAAAGATCATATTGTTTCAACTTAATGTCTAAAATAAGATTAATAAAAAAAGAGAAGGGGACTTTATGTGGAAATTATTCAAGTGAAATCCAAGTTCTCATGTCCTTCTCATCCCATTTAGCACAAATTTGTTAAAAGATTTTTTTTAATTTTATTTTCAACTATTTAAATAAAGCTACTCCAACTAATGGGTTTTTGGAAAATAAATGCATGAAAAAAAAAATTGAAGTGAAAGAGAGTACTGGCAAAAGCAAAAAAGTTAGCAAACCAATAGAAGAGCAGAAAGGCTAATCAGTTTTCCAAAAGGGTTGAAATGAAATATCTTAAAATATGAAGGGCACTTCCGGAAAAGAAGGTCAGAGGAACTCTCCTACAGGCTACAACTACAAGAAGACAATTATATAAAAAATAATTTTGACAAATAATTGTAGATTAAAATAATTAGAAATTCCACCGCAGACCCAGACCCGGTTCAGGACCCGTCGATCATCTGCCTCAAATTCCATCTAATCATTAGCTTCAAGCTTCTTTATTGATTCTTGAATCTCAAACCCGCTCGAGGTATCTCGAATTTCCGAGGTATTTTTATGAATTTGATTGTTTGTAGATTGCTATGTATGCGAAGTATGGAGAACTTGTGGATTTTTTCTGTACCTTTGTTCCTTCTCCGAGTTGTAGTTTGTCTGCGTTTTAGGGTTTGTCGTGTGTAGTTATTATCTTTTTTCACATGGTTGTTTGTGCTTCCTGCCCTTAATTGTTTGTAATAGGGTGAATTTTCGATTTTTTTTGTGATTATTTCATGCTTTGATTGCAAGCTTGTGAAAGTTTAGGAGGTTCTAATTTGAGCTTTGATTGAAAGCTTTGTGATGATTATTTGTCAGTTTGAATATGATGCAAGCTTTTGAAGCTTAAAAGGTTCTATTTGAGCTTATTTGTATGAAAAGTTTTCTTTTGATTTGACTGAAAGTATAATATTTCGTTTATTTATAGTTAATGGAATTAAATAGTGCATTTTAGAACTTTGATATTGCTGAGATATTATTTTCAAGTTGTGTGAACTGAGGTTTTAGTATTTCCTTCAGAGTTGGTAATAACTAAAGTATGTATGTGTAGGGGTTAGTAAAAGGGTGGAAAGGGTGAAGATTTGATTTGGGATCCTACATTATGCTTATGGCTGGGGCTGCAACCACTAATAGAGGCGGGATGCCAACAGATAGTGGAGACTCTGTTGTGACGCTAGATCAAATCCCATGTTGGAGTGATTCGGAGTTAAGATACTTAAATGAAAATGAAGATTCATCTTTCCAGAACCCTTATTTTCCAGACCCATTGACATCTGCATCTGAAGGAGATAATAGTGGAAACGGCATGGTATCTAAGTTTCCTTTGGATTATGAAATTAACTCGAAGATTTATCTTTGGAGGGGCAACCCATGGAATCTAGAGGTGGATGCTGTAGTTAATTCAACAAACGAGGTGAGTACTTCATTCACTGTTCTTCATTTTCAGCTGTTTACTTGAATTGGCTTTTCTACCAAACTTTTTTGTGCTTTTGGTTGCTTGACAGAACTTAGATGAAGCTCACAGCAGCCCTGGTTTGCATGCTGCAGCAGGACCTGGTCTTGCAGAAGAATGTGCTATGCTGGTGAGTAATCATTAGTCATATTAAATGTGTGTATCATCAATTCGCTATCAAAATTAATTTTGAGAAGTATTTTAAGCATATGTTTTGGTTTAAAACCATGCAACTAAGGAAGGATAAAGCTATTGAAGAAAATATATACATTGCCATTTTAGATTATTTACTAGCTGTTAATAATACAGTAATTTGTGCTTCGCCTTTTGCAGGGTGGCTGCCGAACAGGGATGGCAAAAGTTACTCATGCTTATGACCTTCCTGCAAGGTGAATATGACAATATACTTTCGTGATGTGTTATGCAGTTCATTAGTTTTTTGTTAGGGTGTCACAGTCTTCACTGGTATTTCTTTTAAAATTCCCATATTTTCATGCATATTCCCCTCTGCAATTATTACTTATTGGACAAATTTGCATCTTTGGGAAATATTTCCAGCCATACTAATGTCTTAAAGATGCAACCAACATGTTAAGGTTTGGTTGTATGAAAATACTTGTTTTAAGGTTTATATTAGAAAGACCCTTAAATTACTCAAAAATCTTTATTTTATCACCTTGCAGGAGGGTCATACATACTGTCGGTCCTAAGTATGCTATAAAATATCATACGGCTGCAGAGAATGCTCTTAGTCATTGCTACCGATCTTGTCTTGAACTTCTGATTGATAATAGACTTCACAGGTGGTTCAATAACCATATACTTTTACAGTTATTTGTTGTTCCTTATGTCATGGAATTAATCTTAAAACAGTGGGATTGAGTTCTTTCCTAATGTGAGTGCAGCATTGCTATGGGCTGCATATATACAGAAGCCAAAAATTATCCTCGAGAACCAGCTGCACATGTGGCCATCAGTAAGCAGTTCGCTTAAAATTTTGATTTCTTATTTACGTACATTTTGAGCCAGAGCATTTACCTTACCCTAGTCCAGTTCCATTTTGTCTATATAATTTTTCACCATTGCTGAGGTATATTTGTGAATGTCTTCATGCAATTTCCTCTGTTTCTTGCTTTGAAATGATATTATTTTTTAATTTGGTTAGGAACTGTGAGACGGTTTATTGAGAAACAGAAAGATAAAATACATGCGGTCGTATTTTGTACTACGACTGCATCTGATACAGAGATATATAAAAGGTTTGTTGATTGAAACAAATTATAAATCATAATTTGTTACATAGATTGTGTTCTACTTAATTTTGCAACCACTTGTTACTTCTCATCACAGATTGCTTCCGCTCTACTTTCCACGCAATAAACTTGAGGAAGAGGTAGCTATTTCAAAACTTCCTGCTGATGTTGGAGATGAAAATGGTGAAACAATCATAGATGAACGTAAAATCAGAATACAACCTTTACCCAATTTAAAGAAGACTGCTCCAAGATCTCCTGGAACCTCTGTTGACCTTTCAGTCAGCAATATAGCATTGATTTAAACGGTTAGTGACTCAAAATACTTCCCGTGCCCTTTCAAGGCATGATTGTGCTCATTTAATGCAAAGTGTGCTTTAAGATTTTAATTTTTATAAGTAGGTCTGTGTGTGTGTGTCTGTTAATTCTTTTGTTTATTGATTTTATGATCTTATGGAATATATTCATTTATATATATATGACAGGGATGCTGCGTACTTGGAGTCATACCTAGATCCTGTTTTTATGTCTTTGATTAAAGACCCTGATCAGAAACGACGAGAGCAATGGGAAAAAGCTGCTCAGACTCGAAACAGTTTCAATTTTGCTAAAATGCTTGGATATGGAGATGTCGGAGTCCTCCTTTATCGGCTGCTGAAGAATACTCTCTCCATTCTAGATATCTTGCTAAAGCAAACTCACATAATCTTTCAGATATTGCAGAAATGAAAATTGTGTAAGTCACTGTTAAATTATTTCTTATATCTCATTTATGAATGAATTTGCCTCTACAAATAATTCACACTGAACACGAATCAAAATCATTACTCTTAAAATTTATTCAGTCTATGGAATATGCGGATCTTATTTCCATCCCCAGTTTTGTAAAACAATAGTATATTAGCTGTATGAGCATTCAGAACTTCATACAGATGTGTTCCCTTCTTTTCAGTTATCGAGGTGGGGTTGATAATGAAGGGCGGCCAGTAATGGTGGTAGTTGGCGCACATTTTCTCCTAAGATGTCTTGATCTTGAGCGCTTTGTGCTTTACGTAGTGAAGGTGAATGATTACATCTGGTTTCAGTTATTACATAAATTGCTTATATGAAATCATCATACTTGCCTTATTTTGTGGGTAATTATATAAATTCCGTTGTTTACAGGAGTTTGAGCCCTTGATACAGAAGCCTTACACAATAGTTTATTTCCATTCTGCAGCATCCTTGCAGACGTGCGTATTTTCTTCTTCGATATCTTTTTCTCTCAGCGTATTTTCTTGCTCCTACACTCACAGCAACATTTCTAAAGTAATCTTGACAGTAGAAGTTTGTGATTTAACAGGCAACCAGATTTGGGGTGGATGAAGAGATTAGAGCAAATACTTGGTCGTAAACACCAGCGCAATCTTCATGTATAAGAATTCTCTCCCAACACTTGATACTCTTTTTTTCATTTAAAAAACACATCTTGGTAATATTCTCTTTCGTTGCAGGCTATATACGTCCTCCATCCAACGTTTGGACTGAAAGCCGCAATATTTGGTTTGCAGTTGCTTGTAGATAATGTGGTATGCATCATCGAAGTTTCACACTCTTTACATATTGTCTCTGTGAAGCTCAAGTAATTAACGATAAAGTGATGTTCAGGTGTGGAAGAAAGTAGTCTATGTCGATCGTCTTCTGCAGCTATTTAGATCGTTCTCGCTGAACAACTTACCATCGATTTCGCTTTTTTCCAGTGAGTTTCCTTCCTTTGATTAATTAACCACTTTCTTTATCACTCTCCTATTATCAAAGATCTGGAAAAATAGTTGTGATTATTGTGAAAATATATATGGTGCAGGCATGATTTAGAGGTAAATGGCGGAAAGGGTGTGATCGTTGATCCTAGGACAAAATATGTCTATCAAAGACCATAGATAATGATGTATGAAATCACTTCATCTTAATTACTCTTTTAATTAAAGTTGCTAGATTATAGTATCTCCAGCATTGGGATTTTTTTTAAAAATTAAATTTATTTTTTGGTCAGGTTGTAATCAGCTCTGTATTTTGTACGTGTATTCACTGTCCTCACTGTATAATTTTTTTCTTTTGAAATAAATCCCTTCTTTTATTAAGTGTTTCAGTTCCTATTCCTTTATTATTTAATTAAATCGAAGTCACGGGTAGTGTCGTGTATAAGCAAAGAATCAAATTACTGTCATTTTTTCATGTTCCAATTATTTTCAATCTTCTAAATTTTTAACTCATGTACCTAGAATTATGGTGGTTCGTTAATTTTTTTAAAATATTTCACGTATCACTCATCTGCATTATGATATCATTTCGCAAAAAAATAACTACAAACATCACCCTTAAAACTTAATTTATTTACAGGAAAATCGAATAAATCTTATAAATTACAAATACCTCTACAAATAGAACCTGGATATAGAGTGTACTTGTAAGAAAACTACAAACCTAAGAGCATCTCCAGTACACACTCTATTATAGAGTTTTACTCTATAATTTTTTCTCCAGCAGCTACTTTAAACCAACTCTATAATAGAATTTTGCTCTACATTGGAGCAGTCCAACATCAAATATAGCGCAGCTGTAGAGTAGCGCTATATGCTATATTTACCATTTTTTATTTTATTTTTAATTCTTTAATTTAATTTTACAATTTGTTGGTAGTGCATTCTTTTTAGTTATGTAATATCATGCAACATTAGTAATTCAATTTTTTTATTTAACATTATAAATTTCACCTATTTTTTCATCACAATTAGTAAAAAATAAATTAGCATTGTAGTTTTAAATTATAAAGTAATTAAAAAAATAATGTGCAATGAATTAAAATAATATACTTTAATCGAAAGATAACGAAAAATTGCATATTAAAATGATACAAACATTACAATAAAAAAATTTAGTCAAAAATTTAAATATAAAAAAATTATTGCTTTATTATTTATATTAAAATTAGTGTAAAAGTATATTATAATTATAAATGATTATAGAGTAGTGCTGTTGGAGATATGATGTTGACTGTATAATAGAGTAGTGCTGAATTGACTTCAAAATAGCGCCAACGGCTGGAGATGGTCCAAGAAGGTATTTATAATTTCGAAACATGATGATATCTTTGTAAATACGTCAAACTTCAGGGGTAGTTTCTGTAATTTACGGCATAATAAATATACACACAAAAATTTGTATGAGACGTGATATTCCTATTAATTTTTGTGATACTTAAATTTCAAGTATATCATAAAACATGCAAAAGTATCATATTTCATACATGAGACTTTTCATACAAGACTTCCTCAAATATAAATTGCAATAAAGCCTACTCTCACATTAAAAAAACACACACATAAATTGCCAAACATTTTGTTACACACAATAAATAAATATATAAAAATAGGAAGGTATTTCTTTCAGTTCAGAAAAATGTTTGTATTGAAAACAATGGTGTGTGTATATGAGGATAAAATCGAGTCACATTATTTCAGAATCCAACGCCATAGTTCACGACTCACATTTACAAAGACAAGGATCAAGATCTCACTCTCAGAGAACTCATAAAAACAAGTTATGCCTGATGAGCTAAATTTCTCTATAAAATCAGAATCAAGAAAGCATGCCTCTCATGTCAAAGCAACAGTAGGAGGAGTACCACCGGCATGGCATCGTTGTCTACGTGGTCGTCTCGTCGCTTTTTCCCCACCCGGTCAGGCTTGATCCTCCAAACCAGCTCCGATGGTGTTAAGCTGCTGAATCAATGGAGTACAAACTGGTGTAGGAATTGGGACAGTTTCAGTTTCAACCACTGCTCGTCTCCTACCTCGACCACCCCCATTTCTTCGATTAAATCCCGAGTTCCAAGAATGCCCCGTGGCTCTCATTAGCCCCCCAAATGTCTGAAGATCCTCTGTTACTTCATGCCTTGACAGTGACGTTAGACCGGGAAGAATGTCCCGTTGAAAGTCCCTCCGTTGCCTTCCTCTCCTCGAATGACCCCTTCTAGATCTCGTAGCTAAAGCGTTGGATCCCGCCGTTTCTTGGATTTCAGGAACAAACTGCGTAGGCATGTAGTCTTCTTCTCTTGTTTCAGAAAGTTCCAATGTCATAGCCTCAAAATCATCCATCTCGTCATCACTGATTCTTGATTGTTTACCTGACGTCTCGCTTTTGCACGAAGATACAACGTTTACGAACCAGACGAGCGCTTCTTCAACAGAAGCCTCAGATGGAATACAAATGCTGCTATCTTCATCCCCTATTTGTGGAGGAAACGATGAGATGGAAACTAATGTTTCTGCGACATTTCTAGAAACTTCATCCTGTATTTGTTCATGTTTCGATAGTATCTCATCCGACAGTTTACCCTTGGACAATGTACTATCATCTTCACTATCCAGAAAAACGGAACTTCCAGATCGATCTCCACTCGGGCATTATTTTTTGTTCAGAACAGGGACTAGAGGATCTTCACAGTCAATAACACAAGAGTTCAAATCAAAGTGATTGATAAAGGCACTGTTTTTCTGCTTTTCTTTTGCCACCTTCACTTCTTCGACAGCTATCTGTTCATCCGGTTCACACGCTACATTTATGTCGATTATACCCTTTTTTCTTTCATTCATGATAATTTTTCCTTCAGAATGACAATCAATGTTAACTGAGGTAGACGCGTAGGATGATGGCTCATTTTCTGGTAAGTCTTTCTCAAATATGGGAACCCCAAGAATTTTCTGAACAGTTTCCTTTTTCCTTGAAATCTCAGAATGATATGAAGTCAAGGTACCCTTTGAGGGGAATAGTTGATTAAGATCTCTAGCTGTTTCATTCTGGCGACACAGTTGATTGGTAGAAGAACGAAACGAGCTCAACTCTCTAGTTAATTCCGATCTACTAGTACCAGAAACCTCCTTAACATGGACCGGCTTAGGTTTAAGCCAAGGCAATGTCCGAAGATTGTCACTCTTTCCATCTGGGGTACTAAGATCTTGCACAATCAGAGTCTCATTTAAGTTAATATCTATCACAGGCTTGAATCTGCATTGGGAAATTTCCCGAAGCCATGATTAGTTGATCGATTAGATGCTACATTATCACCCCTACTACAGTTGAGATAATCAAAACCACCATTCAATTTTGATTCACTTGCAAAACCAGGAATCGACCTAGAACTAGATTCCCCCCACTTTCCACCAAAGTATTCATTGCTCGGAGCAGAAGGATGCAAAGTCCTACTCATTGATGATGTTTCCAATGCAGTCATATTTTGAGTATAACTATTTGTTGGCTTTGCCCAAGATGAAATGGGGTGGGCCCATGAATTGCCAAAAGAAGGCGAACTGAAGAACGGATATGAACAGGGGGTCTGAGATGCTATCGGTTCCAAGTGGCTGTTGGTTGGCTGATCGTAACTTCTAGAAGATTCTAAACTATGTCGGAATCCTTCTCTCCACAGATCTTCCCTACCATAACCACTTGGATACGTACCTTTGCTTGGATGGGAAGGTAAAGGCAACTTATCCGGTTGATAACCTTGCGTTACAGAACTATGGTTGCCCCTAGAGGATCCTGAAAGATAGAGAAATTGATAACGTTTAATTGAACAAGTCATCAAACAATAATAACCAAAACTGAACACTAGATGTTATAATGCATCATAACCAGGAAATTATAAATTAGGATGAAACCTTCCTCATAGTTCAGACAAAAACTTGTATACAGCAGATGCACCGTGCAACTCAAATGTATAAGTTGTTTTCACTGAAAAGTATTAGTTGTGTACAGAATGTAACAAATGAGGATCATAATCTTGACGAAATGGGATAGTAGCTCAAGTGGTTAGAGCACCACTACCTAGACCGTGAGGTCAAGTGTTCGAGTCATGGGTAGGGGCTCGGAAAAAGATTTTTAAAAAAATGAGGATCAAAATCTTGTAAGCTATAAATGAATAAAATAAAAAGGGAAAGAAATTATGAAATTTCACTATAAATGTTTACCTGCTCTGTTTATATGGGAGAGCCATCCCCTGTCATTAACTTGGCTCTCATTAGATGAATTTATCAAAAATCCATCACCTAAATAACCGGAGGTCGGTTTACCAAGGTGATGTACAGTTGTACTCTCTATGTTTCTTGAAGTATGACCAAGGAAATCAACAGGTGATGGGCCCGTTGCCTCTTCAATATGAATGGGCTCGTTCAGATCAGCCAAACCAGTCGAGCCTTTTAAACGGGAAACAGAAGCTGAAACATCCATTGCACGATCAATTTTCTTACCAATGAATAACTTTGCGCCACTTTCAGTTCCACTGTTCAGATTTCCATCACGAGTACAACTCGATATGTCCAATTCTTTGTAGTTGCACAGATTTTCCTCTTCTTCAAGATCTTCGTACAGATCAGCTGGAAGTTGAAGATCAAATAACTTCTTCCTTACCTTCAATGGTCTTGAATCTAATGCTTCAAAGTCCTTTGAAGTAGACCCGTTCTGAAAAGGAGATTGACCGGGCTGTGTGGTGATCCCTTTCGTAAAACTCAAAGGCGAGCTAAAATTATCAACTCCCCCAATAAATTTTCTACCATAACTAGAACTCGACAAAGGGAAACCAGCCATATGCCATTTCTGAGCATCTCCTGATGGCATTTGAGATCCGTGATGACTCGATGATGATGCTGGTTCCATTGATGCGCGATAGTACATTTCTTTCCTTTTAGCTTCTTCCATCATGTCCCTTTGAATTCTGTAGAGACGGTGGAGTTCACAAACCTGGATACACAAAGAAAATTCAACCAGTTATCGAATGATTCGTTTGCCATATTCGCATAGAAAGTTTCTTGATAAAATCAGATGGAAAAAAAACCTGATTCTTGAAAACTGCCTCGTGTTCGAGCATTTTTTGCTTCAAGGTGTCCTTATCATACCCCGAATGATCATCTACTAAAGCTCTTGGAACGAATCCGTTGTAATACTGCCCGTTTGGTACTATCTTATCTCCACAAAACAAAGGCCAGTTACTATTGCTAGAATTCTCATTAAGGTCCCTCATGTAGTAAAATCCTGGGAAGTAGCTTTCGCCGTGTACTTTTGTTCCCATTCCTGTTAGAAGATACAAAACAGTAATATGTTTACACTAGTAAATAAGCAACTACAAGATAACAAGCCAAAACACCACCATCATAGAGAATATATATCTGCGGCTAAACAATCGAATAACATTTTCATTGATAGATAATTAAAGTAGTGATATCCAGATTGCAATAATGCCTTGAGATTGTTCTTCCAATGATTCAATGAACTCACAATCACTACAATTATAACTGATCGAGGTGATCAAAACGCGACATGCTTCGGTTACAGAAATCTTGATTCTGTATTTTGGGAAACTCAGTGAAACCAGGAGAGTTTTACATAATTAAATAAACTCTCCAAAGAGAGAGTATTAATAATAGTCAAAAATTTGTGCGAGACGATCTCATACAAACCTACTCTTAATAAAAATAATCAACAAGAATGACATTAATGGAAATAGATACAGTTCCATATACTTAATCCACAATTGATTTTGCATTGAAAGCGGATCATATTTGGACGATCGGACATAGAAAAACAATTACCCATCCGAAATTTTCAATTATCTATCAATAAAAAAGCCCAAAACAATAGGAACTAATCCTGAAAAGGAAATGCACAAATCCAAAAATTCCAACCAATGAAACCAATCATCTCTAGAATCCAAAAACATACATTCTGGGCATAATTATAACTCAACTAATCAGGTGATTAATCACAACACAGACATTAACAACTAGTTCATATCGTAGTCAAAGCCAAGTAAATCTTAAAATTAAATTAAACACAATAATAAAAATAAAGCATAATTACCTCAGACCCACATCCTGAAATCTCTTCTTCTCAAAAATCTATCATGAGCTGAATCAATCAAGCTGTATCCCGAAGCAAAAATGAATTTATAATTACGTGAAATTCAGAGGGTTTCACACTACCAGAAAAAGAAGCCCAACAAAAAAGGAATACAAATATATCCAACAAAAATGATTTCTAATTATCGGCAAAATGAAACAAAAAATAAATAGGAGTTTGTTAACTCCATTTGAGAAGCTTAGATCCTCATAAAATGAAACTAAAGATTTGCAGATTTGCAGATTTCGATCTGCTGGACCAGCCTCTCTCTGAAAAAAAAAAAGAAAAAAGCCAACACTTTAGAAAGGGAGAATGAGAAGAAAAAATTGGAACAAAAAAAAAACAAGAAAAGAATACTAGCAACAGTATATATTAAATAGTGATTAATTAATAATTAATATTGATTTTGAAGAGAGAGAAAGAGAGATCCCAGATAAGAAATCTCCACACTACTAACAAACGACCTTCTAAGAACAGTGACATAAAATTTGTCAACATCCGGTCTCTTTTCATTCTCTGTTTTTCTTTCTAATATATTCCATTATATATAAAATTGAATTTCTAGGTTTTTTTTTTTTTTTTTTAAAGGAGATGTGGAAAAAAGGCATTTCTAGATTCTCTTCAGCTTTCTTGATTACATGTATTAATGAAAATTTAATATTGTGATATAAAACTGTCCACCTATTTAAATGCAGATATATGTAGCTAAGACCATCATCATTATATTATGGAAATTCATTAACATCATCATTTGTATTTTAAATTTGTTGATACATACACGCATGGATAATTTGGACTACAAATCAACAAACACAAACCAAACTTGCAATCTTTCCAACCGTGATAAAAAAAGAAAGAGCATAGGTCAAGTTACATAAAAAAATCTATAAAATTAATTAACGGGTATGATTTATATTATAAAGGGTATTAATTGTGATAATTGAAAAATATATATTTTTACTAATAATACTGAATAATGTAATTTATATTACAAAAGAGTATTAATTGTGATAACTGAATGACCATGTCCATAAATATGAAACTAGTTTCATAGAAAACTTACATAAAAAGTAAAAGCAATATTTTTTCATGCACTAGGTCCATTATGAAATTTAAATGTATTTTTTAAACCTACCATTTATTTTACTAAAATATGTAATTTATTTATATTATAATATGTTGAGTGTATTATACAATTCTTGCAATTAACATAAGTTTCTCAATTTGCCATTTTAAGTAGTGTGTTATTGGCTAATATCAAGAATCGGACAAATTGGGACCCACATGCTGAACCCCTCTGTTGGTAAAAGTGAGGATTCTAATAAAGATTTCTTTTCTTTTCTTTTTTTCTTTTCTTTTTACACTTAAGTTCTAGGGTTGAGAATTCTTCCTCTTTGTAACCCTCTGAAATAGGGTTTAATTACGGGAATGGGATTTGATTCGGGTGTTGGAATTCTGATTGGCTGTTTGTTCTGCTTGATTTCAGAGAAAGTCTAAATTGTTTTTTGCTTATGAGGGGGTACTACTGTATGTACTGTACAGAAAGCAGCCATAAATGAGTGAACATTATCGGGCCCCACAATGTACACGTGGCATCCTCAGCGAAAACCACAGACATTTTGATTTTGTCTGGTCAATGATTTATGTGTTTTATAATAATAGTATTATTATTATCTTGTTACGTCGACTTCGCAATTATATTCTCATTCAAATGTTGTTACTACTATTTATGAAATGTTACTAATTTTGAATGATGCGTTAAGGCATGAGCTTAATTCTATCCGAGGATTTATTATTAAATCATCCTATGAGATGATGCTCGAAATTCTTTACTTGTGTATATGTACATGGTGTAAAAATGTTGCCGAGTATTTTTCAAATGTAATGTGGAGTATTTTTTATTTTTCTTAACCAACATTTGTCCAAGTTTTCAACAACACACAATATCTTCAAATAAATTCTAGGTATGAATTTTGTAAATCAAATTTATATATAAACTCTATGATTGACATAAAAATTATCACTGTTATTAAAAAAAATTATTATTGCTCAAAAAAACTATTAGTATGTGATAGTTATTGTGCATAATAGTGAGAATATTTATACATAACAGTGATAATTTTTTATGTATAACAGTGATATTTAAAAAATAGAATGTACCGTGAACTCGAGTTCACAATATTTTTTGTCATTTACTTTTATAATGTCACACGTGTATGTTGTAATTGGTTTGGGGCATTAATGAGTGAGTCTCACGTGTCTGGGAGTCTTGGCGCCAAGATTTCATAGTCATTTTAGAAGCGTGCAATTATACAAAAATGTAAAACGTGCAATTATTCCAAAACAGAAGCATGCAACTATGTTCTCATATTAACATTTGTACTTTTACGTGTAAATAAGTCACTTTTCAAAGATAATAAGTTGCACGCTTCTAAAATCTTATGAAATAAGGCCTTGATACCTGGAACAAGGCATATCAAGACCTAGTCCATTAATATTGAGTGCGTACATTTTTTTCTATTATGCTTATACTTTAAATGTAATAATATAATAGTAAATCAAATTGTCAAGATAAATTTCCATATGAAATGGTACTTCTTCATTTGTTTTTTTAATAGATGTCATAAATTGTGTTTTTAAGATAAATTAATGATCTATTTTATTTTTCAAAATTAACCTTTAATTAATATTATTTAAATATTCTTAACAATAAATACTATTGGTTGAAAAAATTAAACACACAATACATTTGTAGGAAAATTTAAAATTTGAAATTACAATATTAAGGGTAAATATAAAATAAAGGGGATAAAATACCAGAATAACATTTATTTTACAAATAATTCAAAAGGCTAAAACAACATGTAAAACGACATGTAAATAAAAAAAATGAGGAGTATTTAGCGGAGACAATCATACACCAAAAGGAAAGAAAAGTGGTAAGCAAGAATTTATGATTAATTTGAGAATATAATTATTCCAACATCTTTTAAAAAATAAACTGATACTTATAAGAAAATATTATCAATAAATTATAGAGCCATAAAAAGTGCGCACGGTTCAAGATATCTGGGAATTGTAATATATCCAAAACTGTATCCAAGTTGGGGCAAATTAAATTCAAAAAAAAAAAAAAAACTTCAAATTAAAAAAAAAAAAACATATATGCTCTGAACTGTTTTGGTATATATTGTCTAATAGGACAGTTGAAATTTGATTGATTTGTATATATTTAATAATAAACCAAATTCATTAAAATAAATTGTATTACATCGATTTGTTTCTAATTCCATCGATCGAAAATAAATTTAAATATGAATTAGATAGATACGAAGATAGAAATTACATAAAAAATAATTATCTCCAACATTTATTAGATTGTTGATGGAGTATAATTTAATTAATGGTTGGTGCAATAGCTTTTCTATTATTATTATAATTCTTTTGAACGTGAAATGCATTTGTTGGCTGAATTTCTTACTGTGATTAACAGGATTAAGCTTTCGGAGAGCTCAACGGACAGATGGATTTGGAACCCAGGACCCAAAGAAAGATACACTGCAAAGGCAGCGTATGAGCTCATTATGGCGAGTCGAAACTCCGACATTCGAGGGAGTCGAGACAAAGATCTGAACAAGCTTACCTGGAATAAGATTGCACCACTTAAAGTTCAAGCAATGGCGTGGCGACTTCTCAAAGACAGATTACCAACAAAACTTAACCTTCAAAGGCGAAATATTCTACAATCGGGCCCTCAAACTAGGTGTCCGGTTTGTGGGACTGAGGAGGAATCTGCTAATCATTTATTCCTCCTTTGTCCTAGAGTTACTCACATTTGGAGGCTTTGCTATAACTGGCTCGGAGTGGTGATTACTCAACATAATGAACTCGAGCAGCATTTTCTCATCCATTCGGCTGCCTACAAAGGTAAGAACTGCTCGCGAATCGCTACTAGTATTTGGGAATGTGTGGTGTGGTTGATTTGGAAGGCAAGGAATAAATTGGTGTTCGAAGGAGTGGAGTTCGGCCCAGAAAAAATCATCGAGGAATTGAGAAGCAGAACATGGAGCTGGCTTTTGGCAAGAAGAATCATTCCAGAAAACTCTTCTTGTTGGTCCCGGTGCTAACGAGTCTCACACGTGTATGGGGGGGAATACACGTGTTCAGTGATTTTTCAAACTTTTTCTTCACTGAGGTCAGATGGGTCAGGTTATCCTGATATTTTTGTCCTGAGAAGCATGGATTGCCCTGAGTCAAAATCTTCTGAGACAATGATCCCGAGCCGCTTTCAGAAGCTTTATATTAGCCCAACCGATCCCGAATTTATCCAGAGATCCTGAGGAGCTTGGATCAGATAATTATCTTCATCGAACACTCAAGAGAGTTAGTTCGCTTTGGTAACTATCTGTTCTAGCTACTCAAGTGTCTTAATGGTTGGCCATAAGTTTATACTCGTTTTAGCTTTCTTTGAAATATCTTCTTCCTTTAATAAAAAAGGATTAAGGCTGTGACCAATTTTATGCAGTTCAGTGGATTGGTTCCAACTGAATATCAGTGAAATATGCTTACAGTAAAAAACATGTAACAGATAAAAATGCAGTACAGAAAGCAAACACCACAACAATTTTAGTGGTTCAGAGACTCAAACTCCTACGTCCACTCTCTCTCGATCTTGGAGAATTTTTAACCACTTCCCTAAAGCTTCCGTGCTAACTCACAGTAGCTTTACTCACTTTTCTACCTTTTTAGTTTTTTGACTCACTGCACTTTCACTAACTCAAACACACACAAGTGTTCAGACTACCACAAGTAGCTTACTAACTTCTTCTCTAGAGTTTTCTGGCTAACTCACTGTAGCTTACTCACTCTTTACAACTCTAACTCACCAACAAAACACACACAAACTACCTTAACAAAGGGTTTGGGTTTTGGGTTGGTTTCCAACTAGGGTGAGATATCCTTTACAATAAGAACGTATGCAAATGCTAGGATATCTCTTCTAAGCTTTGGATATATCTATCAATCTAGGCTTAGAATATTGAGCTCTCTCCAATGTGAAACACTTGGGAAATTCTAGGGTTTTCGAAAGTGCTTCAATTTGCAATAATATCTGAATGAGCTCTTGAGTTGCTTTTGAAATTTCCGTGACCTCTCAATATAAAGGGTCTTTGGTATTTATAAAACTTCACCAAGGTGACTCTTTGAAAAAACTATCTGTTGGAAGAGATAGCTTTATGAGTTTCCTCTTCTGGTGTTTGATGAACGACTATTTTTAGGGTTTGAACACTCCCTTGCATGTTTTAGGAAATATACAGTCATGTAGTCAATCACCAATTTTTTGCGATGCTCCGGAACTTAGTACTATCGACATAATTCAGTCTGTCGCTTCTTTCAATCGGTGAAGGAAGATGTTGTCTTCCTCTAATTGGTTCTTGTCTTCAAATGAATGTAAAACAAATAAAAACGGCTCTTTTTGGTCAATCTCTCCAGAATGAGACAACCTTAAACAACACTTAGACTTAGTTCCTTTTGTCCGCACTAGAATGTTTTTTGGGCAATATCTACTTTTCTCGAACATGTGCGTTTTTCGTTTTGTAGTCTTGAGATAGATATTATTCGAATGCCTCCGAACATCTGGTTATATCACAGATTATCTTCGAGTCTTGAGAATTCTTGAGTCTTGGTGTCTTGACAAGAACTTATCGAGACTTCGGTGTTTTCAAAGAACTTCTTGAGTCTTCATTTCTAAAGATCTTGATTACTTTTTTGAACATTCGGTTCTCATCGATTCTTGATTCTCTTGATTCTTTAGTTTTTCAAGTACCTCGAGTTCTTCAAGAACTTCAAGATCTAACTCGATCTATATCTCGCTAACTATACATTGTCAAGGATATCTTCCCGAACAATCTATCTTTAAACTTGACTCGGACTATCAAAATTATCCTGAACATGTCATACTTAGGGGTTTTTGGGATCTAATCAAAACTTCTTTATTAAATTCATCTCCCAACAATTTCCCCTTTTTGATGATGCCAAAACCATCTTGTTACGTTTAAGAAAACCTAACCTATCCTTAGGTTTCGGTTTATCTATTACAAACCAAAATGGTATTTCACCCAACAATTTTCTAAACAACCGCATATCAAGTAATTAAAGACATGTAAAAAGATAATGAGATATTATCTTTTGAGCATAAAGATAAAATTTTCATTGATATAGAATAAGAGTTCAGATTACAATGAAAATCAAAAATAAATCGAAAGAACAAAGTTTTGGTCTTCTTCCACTTCATCCTCTCGACACTTCCGTGTTGAACATCTCGTAAGTATCTCTTCTTCAGTTCATCCTTGCCTTGATGATATCGGGGTTGTTTCTGTTAGGCCTAATTTGGATGGCATCTTTGGTTATTTCCCGAGAAATGGTCGCTTCATTCACATAGCCATTCTCAAACCTAGAATGGGTACATGTATATGGGGGCTATATCTCGTGTTTCTTCATCCGCCATGTTGATCCAACTTTGCGGTATTTAGATAGAATGTCGATGAAAGTACTCAATGAAGGCTTCATTCTTATCTCGAGTCGCTCCTCCATTCTCTCGAATCTCATAATAGAACCGAAGGTTCTCTTGATCTCTTTCCATGCATCATTGAATCATAGGCATCCACTTGTCAATGCGCTGACCCACTTAGTCTTCTTTTTTCATTACCCTCTCCTTTTGCTTAAAAACTTTTTAAAACCACCTCTTCTTTCTTTTTCTTTCTTCTTTCTTCTTCCCGATCAATTGGAACACGAACCCCAGGCGGCGATCTTCTTCTCTTTTTCAATCAAGAACTTTCGAGTTTTCTTGGTATCGAAGACTTTTTTACGAAGTTTGGTTTCTTCCTCGATTCTTCAAATTCCATTATCAACTTCCTCGAGTAGGTTTTGAAACTTTAGCTCTTTTTCTTCTTTTCTTGTTCCAGATAATGCAACAACCTTTCTCTTTTCAGTCCGACTTGCTCTTCTTCGCTTTTGCTTGTCTCAATCATCCTTCTATCATTAGGTTTTCACCAATTACTTTACGAATGGTTTGCTCGGATGTTTGAGTGAAGGTAGGATTTTTCCGCTTTTGAACTTGATTTCTCAATGGCTTCAATCTCACTTAAGGCATCAAAATTTTCTTTCCTTGACTTCTTTTTAGCCTTTCTCTCCAAGGTTTGTGCCAACAACTCACTTAATTTGCCACGAGGCCTTTCCCTTTTGGCACCATACCGTGGGGTAGTAGAGTCGGTCGAGATCCATATAGTATTGCTCCTTGCCCATACTCGGTATTATTGCCTTAACCGATCATGTTCATCCTCTAGCCTCATCAAGTATTTTTTTGCCATTGAGAATTCATCTGCGAAAGTGGAGCAAATCGCTTTGAGAACACTTCATGCATCATGTATACATCATCTTGGTTATGAGCGAGGGAGCCCATTTCCTCAACAAATTGTCTTGATTATCGATCATTCTTATCAATCGATTTTTAGCTTCAAGGTAAGCAATTTCGGTTTGATACCTTTGCTCCATCTCTGCATTGAGCTCGGCTTTTAACTACATCAATCTTTCCTTCCAAAGTAGTCATTTTTCCTCTGAAGAGTTGTTTTGTAGTTGAAAGATGTCCGAAGATGAACTCAGATTTTCAACTTTTGAGATTGGCTTGCCAAGGTTTTCTTCAATTTGGAGTCACTTTCTCCACCATTGGCACCACCTTCTTCAATTTATCAAGATGGGATCGAAATCAATTTCTGGAGGCAAAACAATTGTCTCTCCAATCGAAGTTGCTCAATTGAGCCTCGATCTGCATATATCATACATAACAGATTTAAAGATAGGAACTTGATAGCTTTGGTATAATATATAATAGTGCGAAAAAGATCGCGAAGAGTGCTAACTTCGGTCTAAGGATGTGTGATATCGGATACATCTTGCAAAGATCGATGTCCTTCTCCATCGACTTTCAATCTCTTTTTTTTTTTCTCGATGTCGCCTCGAGGTTCATTCTCCCCTCAGTTGCTTTTTACGCATCACCTCCGCGATCTCCGTCTTTGTTACGATCATGAGAACTTGATGCATATACTATTTCGATATCTTTCCTTTCGCCTAACTTCTTTTTCACCAATTCATCAAAAGTCGGCAGCCTTTCATCCCGAGGCTTTGTCTTTTTAAGGTTTGAGAATTGATCCAAAGTTGTCTCGGCATTCCACCACTCTTCTCCTCTCAATCGTTCCGAGCTTTGAAGAGCATATCCGAAGGTCGGGATAAGCATTTAGCTTCGAGTGTCGGTCTAGGATGAGGCATTTCCCTTGCTCGCCATTCGGTCTCTTGGCTTCTCCCTTCTTCAATCTTGGGCTTTCGGGGAGTTGTTTGCTCAGTTGTACAAGTTCGATCTTGATGGATCAAGAAAAGGTTCATTCGTATCGTATCCAAGTTCAGCAATTCAGGAGGTTCAGACCGAAGTCTCTGTTTGGTATTTCTTGATGAGAGATCCGAGGTCCTTGAAGATTTCTGAGAGATTTTTACGAGCTCGAGAGATGTTTCAAGTACCTCGGTGAAACTTGCTCCTCGGTTTCTTGCTCTTGCCGACATTTGTCACTACGAGCAAGAACTCAAGTGGAATTCAACCCTATTTGGCCTTTAGGTTGAGTTTCTTGATTTTCACGGCCTCCTTTTTCATGAATTGTTTGAAGCGCCCTGCCTGGAGGAGCGATGCTTTCTTCTTGATTTCTCACATTTCTCTCTATTAATTTGCATCGGGACTTTCCCCAGCTTGTTTGGATTCTTCATTAGTTGTCTCGATTGGATTTTGAGAAGTCATCTTCTTTTTTTCTGACTTGCTCCTGCTTGTTGTATCTTCCTCGTTTTTCTCTTGACAGGTCTCCTCCGAGACTCGGTGTTTTCTCTTTCTTTCCTCTCAAAGTCTTCTTCGTTGGTTTGAACATGATTTTGACTTTGGAAAGGAAGTGGAATCGATAAAAAATGTCCTCTCTTTCTCTCAGACTTTTCCAAGATAAATGAAATCTTGGTTGCATGTAGAATTTTTCCCTTGATAACTACAGAGCCATTCACCTTCTGAATTTGTTTGGCTTGATCACTCACCACCTTGATCAAATAGTGCAACCAATTGAATGTCGTAGTAGGTGAATCTTCAATCACCGCCATTAGCCTTAACTTAGGCGTGCTTATCCATTCGAAACTACCGGATCTACTCATGATGCATTTGCTTACAATATCAACAATACTCGATATTTAGGCTTCAAATGCCTCTATTTTAAAAGTAAACTTCAAACTTTCTGGGATGCTCGATAATTTTTTCCAAATACTCTTGTTCCCTACCCATCATGTATACCATAGGGTCTTCACCTCTATCACTTAACTCATATATGGCATTCAGATTCTTAGGAATAATATATAATTCCCTAACAAAATCCATATATTTTGTACTATGTTCCAAATGCAACACCGTAATCTTAGACTCTATGCAATTTTCGTCATCCAATTGCATATTAGAAACAAACTCAATTACCTCCTTGGCATATTCAGCATCTGGTTGATTTGCGATCAGACAAGTAAACTTTGCCATATGAATCATATGCAACGCCTCCCTCGCGAGGTGCATTGGATGTCTTTTCGGAGAAACAACATATTTGTACCATGGTTTGTTGGAAATGGCGAGTTTTTCGTATATAGAGAGTGTCATTTTTTTTTTGGTGATTTTGAGTGAAGGGTTTTTGAGATAAGAGATTTCTGGGTAATCGAAGGTTTTGAAGTAGAGGGTTTGTGAAGACGAAGGCCTTTTTTGAAATAGGACTTGAATGGAGTCTTTGTAATGGATATAGGATTTTGATTTATGGAAAATCGCGTAGATGAAGGTTTTGACGGTCAAGATTAAAAACCAAACTAAAACGGGGGTATTTGAAAGGATGGTTTTCAAGTACTTAGCCGCCAATTTATCCAATTGGTGATTAATGAAACGATGCATTTAATTATCGTTCCTGCGGACCATTGACTTTCCTAAAGAATTTCAAAGGTCCCGTCAATTATTTCTTGGTGTTTTGTCTTTTATTGCCAATGATTCTTGAGATTCGGATAGACAATAAATGTGGTGCATGAGTAAATACTTCTTGGAGACTAATTTTTCTATCGGTCTTCTTGAGTTTTGACCTTGATAAAATGTCGATTATATCTTTGATCTTGAACTTCGTGATAACCGAGTTTCCCAAGACTTCGGTGTTCGGGACTCTCAATTTTATCTGAGTTTTTCAATAAAAACACGAGAAAACTTCATGCATCTGAAAAACCTTCAATTTTTTGATTTCTTTATTCACTGGATCAACATACCTAATTCAACCGATAGTTCCTGAAATCTTGATTCGACCAAAGGTTTAGTCAAGATATCGGCTCTCGCTTATCAAGATGAATTTTCTCCATTCGATGTCTTTCTTCTCAACATGATCTCGATGAAAATGATGTCCGATATCAACATGCTTACATCGGTGTGTAACATGAGGATTTTGTGTAATAGCAATTGCACTATTATTATCACAAAAATATAGGTACTTATTGGCTATAATCTTATAATCCCTCAATTGTTGTGCGAGCCAAAGAATCATTGCTACTTGACTTCCTCGCGACCATGTATTCAAATTTCAGTAATCTTTGGTTTCTACCGAGGTTTATTTCTTTTGAAAACCATGATATTAGTTTACTTTCAAGAAATTGACAAGTTCTCGTGGTAGACTTCTGTCAATTCTACATCCTCCATGTCGGGGATCCGAATAACCGGTTAATTCAAGGTTATCATCGATTGGATACCATAATCCTCTATTCACGGTGTTTTAAGATATTTCGTAATCTTTTTGGTAGCCTCCATGTGACTATTTTAGGATTAACTTGGTATTTGCACATATCCCAAAGCAAAGAAATGTTATATCATGCCTACTTGCTGTGAGATATAGCAGTGATCCAATGATCCCTCTATAATCAGTGTGATTTACCGATTTGCCTTCAAGATCCAGGATCCATCTTGTAGTTAGTATTCATGGGAATTCTAACTGCATTGCAATTTTGTACTCCATACTTTGCAATCAGATCTCTGGTGTATTTTGCTTGATTGATGAATATTCCTTCCTTAGTTTGTTTCACCTGAAGTCCAAGAAAGAAATTCATCTCCCCCATCATTGACATCTCAAACTTTCCTTTCATCAGAGTAGAAAACTTTTCACACAACTGATGATTTGGAGATCCAAATATGATGTCATCCACATAGATCTGAACTAGTAAAATATCATTTCCATCTTCTATCCTGAACAAAGTCCTATGAACAGTTCCTTTGATAAAATCATGGTCAGTAAGAAACTGAGAAAGGGTATCATACCATGTTCGGGGTGCTTGCTTAAGACCATACAAGGCTTTCCTGAGCCTGTAAACTTGGTCATTCTGACAAAATCCTGGAGGTTGCTCCACATATACTTCCTCCTTAAGCACACCATTCAGAAATGCACTTTTCACATCCATCGATGGACCGTGAATTTCATGTAAAAAGATATGCAAGAAACAATCTGATGGCTTCTAGTCTTGCAACAGGTGTAAAGGTTTCATCATAATCCAAGCCTTCTTCTTGGGAATAACCTTGTGCAACTAGCCTTGCCTTGTTTCTCACAATGTTGTTGTTTTCATCTCTCTTATTCTTGAACACCCACTTAGTTCCAATCACATGCCTTTTTTTAAGTCCGGCCCACTAGCTCCCAAACTTCATTCCTTGTGAATCGATTCAATTATTCTTGCATAGCAACAATCCGAATGAGTCTTGTAGAGCTTTCTTCAATCTCGATGAGGTTCTTTTTTACGATAGAAAAGCAATGAGAATAAAGCACTTTCACCATGGAATTGTCTTGTCTTTACTCTTACGATAGATCACCCACAATCGACTTGTAGGATGGCTATCCAACCATTTTCTCTGGATGTTCCCTTTGATGAGTGTCCTCAACGCCGAAAATGTTAGGTTGAGACGGTTCATCAAATTGAGGAATAATGAGAAAAGGAGAAAGGGAATCATCTTCCTCAGAGGAAATTCCATTCAGAACATTGTCAGAGACATTTGTTCCCCCTTGGTTGATAGATTCAGAGTTTGCCTCATCTGTGATCACATCTTCATGGCATTACATACCCGAAATCGAACGGTGTATGTTTGGGACGGGTCAAGTGTGTTGGCTTTCCGATTGAAGAATTTTCATCCCTGAGTCTCTCCATCCCGAAGTTTTTTCATCCCGAACTTCTTTGTATGAGTCGATTCCTCCATTCATAGAAAGTGACCGACTTCTTCTTTTCGGTGTTCTGAGGATTTCTTTTTCAGGCTAAGTCTGGTGATTCTCTTGGTCAGTTCTCCTGAGTCATGTTCCTGTTTCTTCTGAACACAAGTAGATTCATAAAAAAAAAAATGAGGTGTTTCTTCCACAATAAGAGTCCTACAGTTGTAAACTATGAAGGCTTTACTGACTTCAGAATATCCTAAGAATATCCCTCCATCAGCTTTGCTATCAAAAGTTTTCAACTGATCTTTACCATTATTGTGTATGAAACACTTGCAACCAAACACACGAAAAGAAAAAAACAAGAGGCTTCCTTTCATTCCACATTTCATATGGAGTTTTTCCTTGATTCTTGGTCAAGATGGATCCATTTCGAGAGTAGCATCGGTGTTGATAGCTTCAGCCCAAAATCTCTTAGGAATATCGCCTTCAAAGAATCATTGTTCTTGCAACTTCTTTCAGAGTCCTATTTCTTCTTTCAGCAACACCATTCTGTTGTGGGGTCCTTGCAGCTGATGTTTCATGGGTTATTCCATTTGCTACACAATAATCAGATATGATATGATTGATAAACTCAGTTCTTTTATCTGATCTGATCTTGACCACACTCAGATTCTTTTCAGTACTGAGCATTTTCAGTATTTCTGGCAGTTTTGTCTGAGTCTCCTTCTTACTAGGTAAGAATATAACCCATGTGTAGCTAGAGTAGTCATCAACTACCACAAGTGTATATTTTCGCCATTTTGTGCTTCACGGTGTTCTTGGACCAAAGAGATCCATATGTAACGATTCTTGAAGATTCTGTCAGTAGAAACATCTACTTTGCTTTTGAAAGATGCTCTTATTTGTTTTCCTTTCTGACAGGCATCACAAACATAATCTTAATTGAACACTTCATTTGGTAACCCCCTCACAAGTGCTAATCTTGCAAGTTTGTTCAGAGTTTTAAAGTTTAAGTGATTCAGTCTTTTGTGCCACAACCAACTGGTATCAGTGGAACTTTTTGCAACCAAACATGTATCTTTAGGAGATAATTTCCAATCGAAGAAGATACACATTTCCTTTTCTAGTACCCGTCCAAGAAAATTTTTACGTGAAGTATTGTTTTTCACATAACATAAGTTCTTTGAGAACTCAACACCTGAATCCTTTGTCACGAATTAATCGATAGAAAGCAAGTTATGCTTTTAAACCGGACACATATGAAACACCATGGATATGAACATAATCAACTTCAAGAGTTCCATATCCTCGGTTTGTCCTTTTGAGTTGTCTCCAAATGTGATCTGAGGGCCTTTTTGCTCAACATAGTCAGTGAGTAGTTGCTTATATCATGTCATATGTCTTGAACATCCACTGTCCAGATACCATACAGCAGGTGCCAATTCATTTCCACTCATCAGTGTTATGTTGTATTCATTCATTTCAAAGGTCTTTTTTTTTACCCCGAAAAATAGATCGGGTTTTTAGGTACCCATTTGGTGTAGGGTCCTACCAGGTTAGATGTACCTTTTGGAACCCAAACCTGCCTGATAACTCTAATTACTTTAGAGTGGTTGATTTGTCTCCCATAAACATCTACATACACATTCACTACCCTAGGTGCCTTACCTTGTGTATGAGTGTCAGACTTAACATGAACATGAGCCTTAGAGTTCTTCTTGGGTTCAGGCTTTTTGTTCAAGTGCCTTAGCTTTGGTGCAGCTGGTCTCTGTCTCTGCTGACTTGGGTTTAGAAACCTTTACCCTTAGACAAGTGGGGTTTAGCTTTTGCTCATCTTTGAAATTGGGGTCTTCGATGTCGAGGACTTGGTCTTTTCAGTTGAGAATATCTCTGCTGAGTGTTTCTCTTCTGAAAATTCCTCTGATGGTTGATTCGATTCTCTTCATGTTGGTATTCTTACTTTGAGGCTTTGAAATCTTGGTTTGAAAATTTCCCTCTTGAGTGTTCCAGGTTTTCTAGCCTTTTCCGAGGTTTGGGCTTTCTTCCTGAACCTTCAGTTTTTTTGAAACCATAGGTCCTTTACCCTTGTCTAAAACTACGGGTTGTTCTTGATGAAGATTAGATGCCATTTGGTTTAACAAAGCGATCTTGGTGCTACTAGAAGCAAGATTCGAGAAGACCTTGTGAGGTTCCCTGGAATGTATCAATCCATCTTTTATAGTTCTTGGTCTTTGATAACTCTCGAATTTCATCTATTACTTTAGATGAATAATTCAATAGAGCTAACTTTTTTTCTAGCAAGACTATCCTCGCATTTCTTTAGAGTTTCATGTTTCTCAAAGAGGTCATTGAACTCGGTTCGATAGTGAATCTCTTTAGTGGATTTCTCTAATTTTCCATTCGGGATCTCTATCACCTTCTTTTTTTCGAGAGTTGTACTTTGAGAACATTGATTCATCGATGAGTTCCCATCAATGAGAAGTGATCTCGGCATTTTTAGACTCTTTCCACTTGATTCTCGTGATCGAGTTCCTTGTACTACGCTCTTGAGTTTCAATGGCGATTCTTGTAACACGAGAATAGTCCTTCATAAGATTCTCAAACGAATCCATCAGTCAAAGTTATTCTTATTTTACAGTTGAACTTGAGAACTCATGTGCTTGTGTAGGAGCAACAACGGAGATAGAAGAATTTACCTCCTCCACATCCATAAGATGACATCATCATCACATCCTTTGCTTTTGAGAAAAATCTCATCCGGAGGAACCGGAACCTTCTTCAAAATGTTCTTCCTCTTCGCAATCATAGCTTTCTTGATGGAGATCTTCCTCTCTCTTGGCTTGTCTTCTTTCTTTCTATAACCTTTCGGCTCGGGAACCGGTCATATTGAAAGTGACCTTTTTTCCGGCGGTGTTAGCATATGTTGGTATCAAGATCGATCACTTTCCTCCTTGGTCTTGGAGTCCTTCTTCTTGGATGAGGATCCCGAACTTTTCGGGTCCTTTTTTTCTCGGTGAATCTGTCCTCGAACTTCTAAGTTTTCTTTGTACTGTGATTTACGTAGTATTTCTTATATTTTTTCATATCTCGCTATTGAGTCTTTCAAACCTTTTGCCCATCGATTACTAGCTTATCCTCTTTTCATCCCGATTTCGCAAGTGAGTTTTCGAGACTCTCTAGCTTTTGAGGGTTTCTCTTTGGCTTTAAAAGTCACATTCTTTGCTAGATGAAGAATCATCTTTCTTTGTCAGTTTCTTAGTTTTCTTGTCAATCACAAACTCATAAGCTTTTCGGTTCAAAGAAAACTTGTTGGTATGGCATGGAATCAATATTTTTTGTGTTTTCAATCACCACAAACATGTATATCCCATTTCTTAGACAATCCTCTAAGAATTTTCAAAGGCCACTTTCTCTCGTGGGTATCTTTTCCCAAGAGCACTCGGATCATTCATGATCTTTAGTGAATCGACCTCAAGTTTGTCAATGGACTCACCATCTTCCATTTCAAAGCCATCAAACTTTTCAATAGCAAATGAAAAAGTTTGTTTTCCTTAATATGATTTGTGCCTTGACACATAATGACAAAGTGTGTCCCATATTTCTTTTGCAGGTTTTCACGTTGATAAATCATCCCCATAACACCATCATCAATAGTGCTTATACAAAGTATCTTTAGCAATGTAGTCCGATTGACTACTTTTCTCTCATCGAGAGGGTTGGTCATCGAGGTTTAGGAAATTCATCCTCTGGGATCATTTCTCTCAAGATCGGTGATTCGGGATTTACAACAAAGAATTTGAATTGTCCTTCGTAAAAACCACTCTCCACATTCTTTCATGTTTTGAATCGAGATGAAACTGCATTCTCGATCTCCCATAGGCCATAGCTCTCAACGAGAGAACATAGGAAGTTTCTTAGAAGGCATGATGATCGAGCCTTGTAAGATATCGAAGAAACAGATCAATTCATTAGACCACCAAAGTCTTTTGAAAATAGTATGGCTACCAAAGCAAGTGGTCAAAATGAACCATCGCCTTTCTGATACCACTTGTTGGTCCGGTTAATCGAGTCTCACACGTGTATGGGGGAATACGTGTTCGTTGATTTTTCAAACTTTTTATTCACCGAGGTCGGATGGGTCGAGATTATCCCGATATTTTTGTCCCGAGAAGACGGATTGCCTGAATCAAAGTCTCATCGAGACAATGATCCCTTTCTTTAGCTTCAGTTAGGCCCAATGATGATCTGAATTTATCGAGAGATCCTGAGGAGCTTGGATCAAATAATTATCTTTATGAATACTCAAGAGAGTTAGTTCGATTTGGTAACTATCTCTGTTCTAGCTACTCAAGTGTGCTAATGGTTGGCCCTAAGTTTATACTGCGTTTTAGCTTTCTTTGAAATATCTTCTTCCTTTTTAATAAAATGTTGATTAATGATGTGACCAATTTTATGCAGTTCATTGGATTGGTTCCAACCGAATATCGATGAAATATGCTTCGAAAAAAACGTAACAGAGATAAAAATGCAAAGATCTAAAGCAAACACCACAAAGAATTATATTGGTTCGGAGACTCAAGCTCCTACGCCCACTCTCTCGATCTTGGTGAGAAATTCTTAACCACTTCCCTAAAGCTTAAGGCTAACTCAATTGTAGCTTACTCACTTTTCTACCTTGAGTTTTTCGGGTCGACTCACTGCGAACTTACTAACTCAAACACACAACAAGTGTTCGATTTGTTGAGATTATTTCGAAAATATGCTTTTACTTTGTATAATCAAAACCTGAATTTGGACTTATTTCTTTGAAATAAATTGTTTATCATCGATGCTTTAAATATCATCGAATGTTACATATATTTATTGCATAACTGTTCATTAAATAATGCGTGTTACATTGTAGTTAATTTAGTGATACCAGATCACAGAAGATTAAATTAACAATCTCTTGTAACTAAAAGTACACCATTCACGACCTAGATGGAAATGAACAATCCATCGTGAAAGGTTGAAGTGTAAGGCTCAGATTGGCTTGTCTTGACCAAGAGATTACACTAGTGCATGGTGATGCAATGAATAGGACCTCTGAGGAGGACAAATTCTTGAATCAACAACAGGAAGAATTAGACCTCGGTGGTTCGTTATTTCTTAATCTTCGTTCCTTAAATAGGATCACGTGTGATTGGTAACTATCGCTTTGACTTATCATGGGTAGAGAATCAACGAGATTCAATACTTTTTATCTTGGGCAATATTATTGGTCACACGCGATTGCTAAGATTTAATACGGAGAATCGTGGTAAGCTTGTTTGTTTGCCCTCTTTGGGAGGTTAATAAGCTTTATCATACCAAATCTTGCAAGTGGAACTAGTTTTTGGTATGAATAATAATGTTGAATCGTTTTCTTAACCAAGGACAAAAGATATTAATTAATGGAAAGCTATTTCAGTGGCTTGAATTAATTAATGGACTAGATAATCTTAAACACGGGGAAATAATAACCTGAGTCATATTGATCGTAACATGGGTTAAGATGGATAGTGCAATATTAATTATGTAGTGGGATTAATTAATATTTATGGGCTTGAATAATATTGTGGCTCAATATTAATAATTCAAGATCCATTGGAATGTCAATCTTAATTCTCTAAAAGGCCCCTAAAAAGCCCAACATAAAGTCCAATAACCTGAAAAAAGGTGTTTAAAATAAAATAAATATTGTTGCCTTATTTTTCCATTTTTTTTGAAATTTATGGATTAAAAGGGAGAAAGATTTTTCTTTGAATTTTGTTATGGAATGAAGATATGTATTCTTGGAATACAAGATTATCTCATTAAATTCAAGAAATCTCCCACTTAGTCATCCATATAGTATATTTTAATTTTTGAAAAAAAGGGAAAAGAAAGATTTTCTTGATTTTCTTGAAAAGATATTATGAAAGATATGTATTTTCTTGAAATACAAGAATATCTCATAAATTCAAGAAGATCCAAATCTTGGATTCTTGCCTATTTTTTAAAAAAAATATTCCATAACAAAAGTAGGTGGGATTTTGTGGAATATTATAATTATGGAAAAAAAATATAGGAGATATATTCAAGATTTCTTGGAGATCAAGAAAAGATTTTCCCACATTGTTTTGCCTAAAAATTTGACCACCTCTACTCTATAAATAGGGGATGATTCTTTAATTCCCAAGTACAATTCCATGTGCTGGAAAAATTAGTAAATCCACAAAGGTGATGCAACAAAATTTATTTTTCTTTTGTTAATTGTTCGCAAGCATCCTACCATCGGATAGTCGAGCAAGGATTAAGGGAATACTTGGGAAGTTCTTTTGGTGTGTCTAATCAACAAAACCATTGTCATCCCAAGAGGTACGTTCATGTAAACTCGTAGAATTTCCGCATGCGTAGGATTTACGTGATTCAATTATATGCATGATTTGTTGTTGGATTATTATTTGAATTAATATAGGATTAATTCATGCTAGTAATAATTATAAGAGTTAAATTTGTATTTAAATATTTATCCCGAATAGACGTGCAAATTATTCTCAACAACTGTATCGAAAGCCACTAAGTTCTAGACTCAATTTTTTAAATTGTAATTTAATTTTTTGCATTAAATTTGAAATTGGATAGTAGAATTGCTAGATCTTTTTGCAGGTATCCAATTGTCATGGAATTTAATGTGTTTATTTATGCATGCATATAAATTGTGGTTTTTAATTGATTCGTTAGGATTCGATTTTTTGCCTCGTGAGAAAATCCACGAGTAGATTAGGATTTGTTTGATTTGATCAATGTAATAGACTAGTCTAGATCTAGGTTTATTTATTTTTGTAAATAAATTGTAAACCGGATCAAAAGGCGAGACGAAGAAATAAAGGATAAAATCGAATCGGGGCGTGGCGCTACGTCGCGTCTTTAAACGCCAAGTGGAGGCACACACGCGACGCCGGACGCGACGCAGCACGATGGCGATGGGCAGGCCGAAAATGAAAAATCAATTAAAGTTCCGAGGCGAGGTTGGGCAAATTACTACCTTCAAAATTACTAAGTATGTTTAAATAATTAATTGACAATTTTATTTTAAAATAAAATTGAATTAATTTTGACCTCCATGATTTATTTATTTGTGAATTCTTTTGGAGAAATTACCCTACACGGACGGTCAAAAGTTAGCTTTCACATGAATGAATTCCAAATGGATGATTGTGGATTATTACTAGTATTTATGACCTCCCCAATTTGAGGCTCGTTCAAAGTTTAAATAATAATCATGTATTTAATCATGGTTATTATTTTAGGTATAAAATTGATATGCATATACTTCCCCAAGTCCTCGCTAATTTTATATTGGTCAATTTGGAGCCAACTATTAATCTGGATATTAAAGGTTTATAAATCGTTCTTGTTTGTAACCTGCTTTTGAATGTGTTTAAATAATGACCCACCCCACGTGGCTTATTTAAACTATTTTGAGATGTTGGATGATCGTGTTCATATTTTTTTGAGATTTTAATATGAAACACGTGATCTAACCTTGTGATATACTTGTGCTTATGCATATAGTTATTTATTTCAGGTTTAGCATGTCGTAATCTTTTAATCCTTTTTATTAATATACTTAAAGTCAATACAATATGTATGGAAACTATATTGATTGGAACGAAAAAATTATTGTTCTAATCGCAGACAAAAACCACAAGTGGATTCTTGACACACCAAAATCATATGAGCAACCGACGGGTCAAAAATGCGATACTCATCGAGGATCACCTTGCGAGAGATGTCATATTTGAAAATGGTGGAGGGCAAACCCGTAAGGATTATGTCCTCAAAATTGATGGCCCATCCCAACAAAACTTGAGGTTCCGGGTCACAGATTACAATCTGGAGACTTCGGATGAATTTGGTACTTCACTCTGCGCCCAAAAGTTTTGAGCATTTTGGCCTCGCTTAATGATTTGTTGCAAGCTTTGGTCTCGCGCAGAGATGTTGATGGGGCACCAAACTCAAGCTTTGACGGCAAGTGGACCGTCTTTTATTTTCTAGGCCAAAGGAAGGCAAAGAAGAAGAAGATGACCAAAAGCCATATCAATAAAACTCAATTGTTGCTAAAAGGGCAATGGTGAGATGAGGAATGCTTGTGGTGTCAAGGAAAATCCAAAGAGGAAGTCTTCAACAAATGTAAGGACAATGGAGGTTTGTTGCTCCAACCCCAAAAAAATTTGGAAAAAAAAGGTAATTCTCACGCACTAATTGTTGAAACTTGTTTAGCGGGCGATACTTCTCATTCGTGGGTAGTTGATCACGGGATCCATCGATCATGTTTGCTTCACGGGTTCAAGGTGACCCGTGAACTTAGTGGGAGTGAGATCCTCATCACACCGGGCGATGCTCGAGAGTGGCAAAATGAAGCAAGGGGTAAGTGCACTGCTTTTTTTTTGAAGACATAGTTTTAATTTTAAGAGATGTTCTTTATGTTCCATTTTAGAAAAAAATTCACTTTTCGGTTTCTAAAATTTGTTAATAGACACTTAGTTTCTTCTAATAAGAATGAAATCATTTCTTAAAATGATGAGTGTATCTGTTATGGGACATTGATGAAAATCTCTATACAATTAATCAGGCACACCACTCACGAAATGCATCCTATAACACATCAATTTTTCGATAAAAGAAAATGTGAACAGAGACACTTCTATGGCATCTAAGATTGGGACATATTAATCCAAAGAGGATCCAAAGGTTGGTAGAAGCGGGTTCACCGAGTCTCTCCAAGTTGAACCAATTCCAACCTCGCGAATCATGTTTGGAGTAAAAAATGACCAAGAGGGCATTCGAGAGCAAGGAATAGAGTCAAAGAAGTGTTAGAGATCGTTCACACGGATGTATGTGGTCCAATGTCAACCAAAAGCAAGAGGAGGTTATGAGTATTTTGTCACTTTTATTGATGATTACTCAAGGTATGCGGTTATATTTTCCTTATGAAGCATAAATCGAGACCTTTGAGAAATTCAAAGAATTTAAGGTTCAAGCAGAGAATCATAGGGAAAAACGTATCAAGTCTCTACGATCCGATCGTGGAGGCGAATACCTCGGCGATGAGTTTTTGGACTACTATCGATGAAAGGATTGCATCCCAAAATTAACGCACCCTTAACCCTTCAACAAAACGGGGTTGCAGGGCGAAGAAACAAAACTCTTTTGGAAATGGTTAGATCTATGATGAGTTATGCGGATCTTCCCAAGTCGTTCGGGTCACGCCTTAGAAATAAAGACACCTACATTTCGAACTTGGTGCCATCCAAATCGGTTCCCAAAACTCCCAAAGAATTGTGGACGGTATGCAAGCCCAAGATGAGACACATGAAGATTTGGGGGTGTCCGCCTACGTGTTGGACAAAAGCCGAAAAAATTGGATCCTCGATCGGAATTAAGGCCATTTTATGGATACCCCGAGGAACAAAAAAGGGTGTATGTTCTATGGTCCCGAAGATCAAAAGGTGGTAATAAGCACCCACTTTTAGATTTTGGAAGAAGACTATATGAACGAAAGAAGACCCGGAAGTGAGATTACCTTAAACGAAGCTAAGGGGCTAACCTCAATGCCAATTCATACAAGATGACATACCAAACGACACACTTACACAACGGAACCTCGTCGTAGTGGAAGGGTTGTGAAACAACGAGAGATTCATGGGAATAGAGAGTCCCGGACTTGATTCGGACAAGATTTAATCAGAACCGTGGGCGATATGGCGAAGGCAATCAAAAAGGATCGATTCTTTGGCAAACAACAATGAAAAGCCGGGGAAATGGGTTCTATGAATCATAACGAGTGTGGGAGCTAGTCGAACCACTTAATGGGATCAAACCCATTGGTTCAAGTGGGTGTATAAGAAAAAAGAGGACCCGGACGGGAAGGTGGAAACCTTCAAAGCAAGACTAAATGGCGAAAGGTTGTTGGGATATTTTAGTTTTGTGTAATTATGAAAACATTATCAACTTGTGTTTTTGGAAGCTAATTTACGATAACAAGTTGGGGGGGAACGAAGAACAAGTTGAGGGGGAACTCATGAAATCGTACGAAGATGATCGAGATCGCATTTAGGTCATATTAGACAGGCCGACCAAGATCGATTTAGAAGGCGATTTAGTTCCGGAGTTAACTCGATGAGCCAGTGGAAAAATCAAGAAAAGAAAAGTTAAGTCAACGATCAAGATCGATGACCAAGATCGTATTAAAAGGTCATAGACGTAAGAGAGCAGATGAGATCGACGAGATCGTGACGCGGATCGAGATGGGAGCATTAAGATGAGCGGATGATCAAGATCGACGCGATTGAGATCGGGGACGCGCTAAACCGAGCATGTTAACCTAATATGCTAACTGATGTACTAATCGACATGCGATAAACCGAGCATACGACTGATAAAGATATCGATCCGATCATATGAGATGACGATCAAAGTAGAAGAAATCGATATCGAAACCGTGATCAAAAGAAGTCATCAGAAGAGAAGTCATCTCAAGTCATGTGCACTGAGAATCAGAACGCCATCGATGATCGCTAGCTCGACCGAGGGTCGATTGTCTGAAGCGAAGAAGAATCGAACTCAGTCACTGAGTGTCAGTATACCTGATCAGACAAAGGTCCGACTGAAGAGAAGTCCGCTGAATCAAGAATCCTGAGACCAATATAGCCGTTAGATTCAGCTGACGTGGACCAATGAGAGGAAGACAACCAGCCTGGAAAAGCTGCAGAACCTACAGAGAATAGTATGGATTTGAATGTGATTCTCTCCAACGGTAACATTCAAATCCACACTATAAATACAAGATCTTCCCTCATTATCAGTGGTGAGAAATGCATGATCCATCAAGCTACAAAGCCAAATCAGTTAGCATCTCCACCATAGAACACAGAGCAAGAAATACACGCATATATTCAAAGTGTTCTACCCTAGATCTAAGCATAAATGCCATATCCTAAGCTTAGAGAGATTTTCCCATCCTTAGCATTGAGGCTAAACAAATGTAAGGGAAAATCTCACCCTAGTTGGAAACCAAACAATCTTATACCCAAACCAGTTGGTCGGTTAAGTTTGTAGGTTGAGTGAGAACTCGGTAAACATCTAGCAATCCCGAAGAAAAGAAAGGGGAGGGTAGCAATCGTGAGGGTGATAAGTCCCGTTTGAGTGTGAACTCGGTAAACACATCATTGGGTGTTGGACTAACACGGTAAACTAAGTCCAGTTGGTTAAGTCGGTGCCCATGAAGGGAAGAGTGGATGTAGGGCCGAGTTAATAGAACCATTTATAAAATTGTGTGTTCTTTTCTTTGCTTTATGTTATTACTTGTCATATGCATTCGTTTATAAAGCATAACACACACATGAGCTTAAAAGCAAAAAAAATTGAATCACTACGCCTCACTTTGTTTTTATATGCAGAATCAAACGTTTTGCTTCAAGACGCGTCTAAAATGGGTTTTCAAAAAGCAGGACCATCAAAGGTTATACTTTCGGAAAGAAGGATCGATTATGAGGAAACTTTTTTACCAGTAGCCATGCTCAAGTCCATCCAATTCTCTTATCGATTCTTTGCGGTATCTCGACTTTGAAATCTGGCGAATGGATGTCAAGACGACTTTCCTTAACGGAAGTCTTGATGAAGAGATCTATATGCAACAAACCACAAGGCTTCATTGAAAAAGGCCAAGAACACCTAGTTTGCAAGCTCATGAAGTCCATTTACGGACTCAAACAAGCATCCGTGAGATTGGAACCAATGTTTTGATCATGTTATAAAGTCTTATGGGTTTGATCAAAAACGAGTTCGAAAGTTGTGTGTACAAAAAGCGTGTCGAAGCGCATTGGTATTCTTAGTACTATAAGTAGGCGACATTACGATCATCGGGAACGATGTAAAGGTGTTATCGGATGTAAGGGCATGGCTTTTCAAAAGCAGTTTGATATGAAGGACTTGGGGAAGCCGCGACACATCCTTGGGATCAAGATCACTTCGAGATCGCAAGAAAAGGATGATAGACTTATCGCAAGCTTCATACATAGACACCGTCTTGAAACGATTCAAAGATGCGGTGATTCAAGAAAGGCTTCGTACTTTTCGGACATGGAATCCATCTATCCAAGAAAATGTGCCCTAAGGAAAAAAGGAGATAGATGACATGAGGCATTCCATACGCTTACCGTCGGAAGCACTTATGTATGCAATGATGTGTGCGAGACCCGGGATATCTGCTTTGCCTTTGGCATGGTGGCAAGATATCAAAAGTAACCGGGAAAAAAAACATTGAATGGCGATTAAAAACATACGAAATGTCGAAAAGAACTCGGGATAGAATGTTAATTTATCGATCGAGATAGTCTAATCCAAATCGCCTCGGACTCGGATTTCCAATCGGACATAGACTCGTAAAAATCTACCTCCGGTAGTGTGTTTTGCATGGGGAAGGGAGTGACATGGAGAAGCGTCAAGCGTAAATGCGTCGCAGATTCTACCATGGGCCTCGAATATGTATGGCTTCTTTGCGGTGAAAAGAAGAGGTTTGGCTCAAGAACCAGAGTGGACTTGAATGTAGTTCGAATTTGCCCAAATAGAATCATCATTTATTGTGACAATGCCGGAGCGATGCAAATTCAAAGGAACCAAGAGCCCACAAGGCCACAAACACATTGAAAGAAATACCATCTTATACGAGATATCGTTAAGAGAGGAGATATAGATGTGGCAAAGATAGCGTTGAAGACAACCCCAGCGAGATCCATTCACAAAGGGTCCGCCTCGAATACATTCGAGAGACATGTGGAAGGAATGGGTGTCAAGACCGTTGCCAATCTGCTTTGAGTATAAGTGGGAGAAATTATTAGGTTCGTGTAGGTGATATTAGATGTCACGAATTAGGAACTACACGAGACATGTTGTAGTATACTTAAAAGCAGACTTTGAGTATAAGTGGGAAATTGTTGGGATTATACTGGAAATTATGTTTTTACTTTGTATAATCAAAACTGAATTTCGGACTTATTTACTGAAATAAATTGTTTATCACTGATGCTTTAAATATCATCGAATGTTACTTATATTTATTGCATAACTGTTCATTAAATAGTACATGTTACATTGTAGTTAATTTAGTGATACCAGATCACAGAAGATTAAATTAACAATCCCTTGTAACTAAAAGTACACCATTCACGACCTAGACGGAAATGAACAATCCATCGTGAAAGGTTGAAGTGTAAGGCTCGGATTGGCTTGTCTTGACCAAGAGATTACACTAGTGCATGACCGATTGAATTTGAATAGGACCCTGAGGAGGACAAATTCTTCAGAACTGAACAAGGAAGAATTATACCTCATTGGTTCGTTATTTCTTAATCTTCATTCCTTAAATAGGATCACATGTGATTGGTAACTATTGCTTTGACTTATCATGGGTAGAGAATCAACGAGATTCAATACTTTTTATCTTGGGCAATATTATTGGTCACACGCGACATAAGATTTAATACGGAGAATCGGTGCAAGCACGCTTTGTTCGATTTGCCCTTGGGAGGTTCATAAGCTTTATCATACCAAATCTTGCAAGTGGAACTAGTTTCCAGTATGGATAATAATGTTGAACCGTTCGTAACAAGGACAAAAGATATTAATTAATGGAAAGCTATTTCGGTGGCTTGAATTAATTAATGGGCTAGATAATCTTAAACACGGAAATAATAACAAGGGAGCCATATTGATTAGAATATGGGTTAAGTTGGATAGTGCAATATTAATTATGTAGTGGGATTAATTAATATTTATGGGCTTGAATAATATTGTGGCTCAATATTGATAATTCAAGATCCATTGGAAGGTCCAATCTTAATTCTCCTAAAGGCCCCCTAAGTAGCCCAACATAAAGTCCAATAACTGAAAAAGGTGTTTAAAATAAAATAAATATTGTTGCTTTTTATTTTTCCATTTTTTTTAAATTTATGGATTAAAAGGGAGAAAGAAAGATTTTCTTTGAATTTTGTTATGGAATGAAGATATGTATTCTTGGAATACAAGATTATCTCATTAAATTCAAGAAATCTCCCACTTAATCATCCATATAGTATATTTCGAATTTTTGAGAAAAAAAAGGGGAAAGAAAGATTTTCTTGATTTTCTTGAAAATATATTATGAAAGATATGTATTTCTTAAAATACAAGAATATCTCATAAATTCAAGAAGATCCAAATCTTGGATTCTTGCCCCTATTTTTCGAAAATATTCCATAACAAAGAGTAGGTGGGATTTTGTGGAATATTATAATTATGGGAAAAAAAATATAGGAGATATATTCAAGATTTCTTGGAGATCAAGAAAAGATTTTCCCACATTGTTTTGCCCTAAAATTTCGACCACCTCTACTCTGTAAATAGGGGATGATTCTTTCATTCCCAAGTACAATTCTATGTGCTGGAAAAATTAGTAAATCCACAAAGGTGGTGCAACAAAATTTATTTTCCTTTTGTTAATTGTTCGCAAGTGTCCTACCACCGGATAGTCGAGCAAGGATTAAGGGAATACTTGGGAAGTTCTTTTGGTGTGTCTAATCAACAAAACCATTGCCATCCCAAGAGGTACGTTCACGTAAACTCGTAGAATTTTCGCATGAGTAGGATTTACGTGATTCAATTATATGCATGATTTGTTGTTGGATTATTAGTTGAATTAATATAGGATTAATTCATGCTAGTAATAATTATAAGAATTAAATTTGTATTTAAATATTTATCCCGAATAGATCTGTGCAAATTATTCCCCAACACAGACTACCACAAGTAGCTTACTAACTTCTTCTCTAGAGTTTTCTGGCTAACTCACTGTAGCTTACTCACTCTTTACAACTCTAACTCACCAACAAAACACACACAAACTACCTTAACAAAGGGTTTGGATTTTGGGTTGGTTTCCAACTAGGGTGAGATATCCTTTACAATAAGAACTAATGCAAAGGCTAGGATATCTCTTCTAAGCTTTGGATATATCTATCAATCTAGGCTTAGAATAGTGAGCTCTCTCCAATGTGAAACACTTGGAAAATTCTAGGGTTTTAAAGAGTGCTTCAATTTGCAATAATCTGAATGAGCTCTTGAGTTGCTTTTTGAAATTTCTGTGACCTCTCAATGTAAAGGGTCACTTTGGTATTTATAAGCAACTTCACCAAGGTCACTCTTTGAAAAAACTATCCGATTTGGAAGAGATAGCTTTATGAGTTTCTCTTCGTGTTTGATGAACGACTATTTTGTGGTTTGAACATTCCCTTGCATGTTTTAGGAAATATATCTGATCATGTAGCCAATCACTAATTTTTCCAATCCTGAACTTTAAGATTACCGACATAATTGTGGTCTATCGCTTTCGATTGTCGTTGAAGTGATGTTGTCTTCCTCTGATTGGTTCTTGTCTTCAGTGAATGTAGACAAACAAAACGGCTCTTTTTGGTCAATCTCTCTGAATGAGACAACCTTAAACAACACTTAGACTTAGTTCCTTTTGTCTGCACTAGAATGTTTTGGGCAATATCTACTTTTTCTGAACATGTGCGTTTTTTCAGTTTTGTAGTCTTCAGATAGATATTATTCAGTGCCTCTGAACATTCAAGGTTATCTGCGTATTGAGATCTTCTTGAGTCTTGAAGAACATCGAAAGTCTTGATGTCTTGACAACTTCATTGAGTCTTGGTGTTTTCAAGAACTTAATGTGTCTTCGGTGTCTCAAAGAACTTTTGAGTCTTCATTGTCTTCAAGAACTTCTTGAAGTCTTCGCAAGAATATCGAGTCTTCATTTCTTCAGCATCTTCAATACCTTTTTGAACATTTAGTTCTACTGATTCTTCAGTTCTACTGATTCTTTAGTTACTCAGTACCTTCTGAGTTCTTCAATAACTTCAAGATCTAACATGATCTATATCTGCTAACTATACATTGTGCAGATATCTTCCTGAACAATCTATGCTGAAACTTGACTCAAACTATCAAGATTATCCTGAACATGTCATACTTAGGGGTTTTTGGGATCTAATCAAAACTTCTTTATTAAATTCATCTCCCAACACTTCTTATGAAATTTGGCTCAACAACCCTGTACATCTTTTAACTCTTCCCTAATTCTTTTGTAAATGTTTCTTTCTTTCGCTCATGAACTGCATTTTTGTTCATTGGGTGCCTTTAATAAAATGTCTCCTTTTCCTGACCAAAAATAAATAAATTATAATTCTTTTGAATTTTGACCAGGAAAGGATTTAACAATGACACTGTAAAGTGGGTGTATTGGTTGTGGAGTCTGTAGGATTTTTTTAGACTTTCAATGTCTGGGGATATTCAATTCGGATTTTCAAAAGTCTTTAAAAATCCTGAGGTATTCAATTAAAAAGTCTTAATAAATCTTTAGGTATTCAACATTATATAGATTTTAATACTCGATTTTCTTTGATTCTCTTCCAAAAATATAAATAGATTTCACTCTCCAAAATCTCTTCTAACAACCAGAGATTTCTACGTATTCTCTCAGAGAACACTGAAGACGAAAGATCAGAAGAAGAAAAACCTTCGTTGTTTATCTGGCAGACGAAAGAGTCAAGAGTACCATGCCTAGAGTTAATGGCAGCAAGGTCAAATAAAACACCCACATCTTTCAAATTCGTAGCTCAAAAACTTTTTCGAAAAATTGGTGGACCGATCGGATTCACAAATACAGACCTTGTGTTGAGGGAAAATAAATAAACGAATTAATTTTGCACCTCTCTACAAGTTCGGACTTTTAGATGAGACTAAATTTTTTCATGGTATCAGAGTTTAGGCTCGCCCAGGTCCTGGGTTCGATTCCCGTGGAAAGCACTCCAGCCATTTAAAATTGTCCACTCGTTAGGCCTCCTCACCAGAGGGTAGAGACAATGATTCGGCCCACAAGTGAGGAGGAGTGTTGAGGGAAAATAAATAAACGAATTAATTTCGCACCTCTCTAAAAGTTCGGACTTTTAGATGAGACGGAATTCTTTCACCTTGATTTCTTTGATTGTTTATCTGTGAGGATGAATTGATCTTGAAGAAAACCAGTCAATTCAGTTCCCCCTTGCTGTTAAAGTTTAAAAGTTGTTTTAGACTTTTATGCCATTTAAATTTGGTTTAAGGTAACTTCACTCGCCTTTATTCAGTGTCTAGATAGATATACACGTTGAGCAATCCACCTACACCGTTTTAATTTACTTTAATACATTTTTTATGATCCTAAATCCCGATTTTCTATTATGTTAATGGTATAACTTTTTTTAGTAGCACTTTTAGAAAAAATAATTAAAACATTTTTAGAATGCAATTAAATTTCACGGAGCAACATAATGCATACAAAATTTTGCCCTTCTTTTTCTACATTGTTACATGATGATCATGTGTACTTATTAGCTAAATTAATAATGAATTCAAGTTATAATAATGTATTTTTGGTATTTTTTCTAAATAATTTGAATAACTTTTTTTATATACAAGTGTGTTCCATATACATTTGTATCAATAGTTCCAGCGACGGAGTCTATGGAAATCCATGTAAATCAATAAAAAAAGTATATTCCACAATCTTGTCAAGTCTATGAAAATTCATGTAAATCAATAAAAAAATCAGTCAAACTCTGCATGGAGTCTATGGATTTTCTAAATCCATAGACTTTTTAAAATCCAATAGAATCTCAATTGAATACACCCCCTAAATATCATTAAAAATGCTGATGCAATATTGAAATACTTAAATATTATTTAGTTCCATTAAATTGCATAACTAGTTAAAAAAACCAAACAAAATCTCAAAATAGTATATACATATAGAATAATTATTTTGAATTCGTTCAAAATTTCTACTTTTAATTCTTCTATTGGGACGATTTGGTGATGTCCTTGTTCTTGATAAAGATATATACTAAATAAGAATTCAACACGATTTTATTTGGAAAAATAGTTACGGGTCAACAAATTAATACTGACGGATGAAAAGGATAAAAACAAAGTAATTTACTTTAGAAATTTCTTGGTTTAATTTTTTGTATGGTTCGATAGTCTTCAAATAGTATGTCCAGTTCTAATAAAAACTAAAAATTATACAACATAATTTATGTTAGAGTTATCATTAATAATTACAATATAGAAATGCATTTGTCATTTGCCAAACTGCACTCTACCTACTATTCCTGTATTGCACTTTAGTTCTTTTATTTATTTATTTATTTTGACAGGTTTTAGTTCTTTTATTTATTAAATTGGTATAAATCACACTTTTCAATTATCATTATTAATACTCCATGTTATAATATAAGTCACATTCTTCAGTGTTATGAATAATATCCTTTAGTAAAAAGTCACACTCTTTTATTATCACAACCAATATTTTTGTTAAGGGAAATTAAATAAACGAATTAATTTCACATCTTTCTATAAGTTCGAACTTTTAGATGAGATGAAATTCTTTAATGGTATCAGAGTTTCCGACTCATCCCAGATCCTGGGTTTGATTCTTATGTAAATCACTCCACCCATTTAAATTGTTCACTCGTTGGGCCTCCTCCCCAGCAGAGACAATGATTCAATCTTTTAGATAAGGCAAAATTTTGTAAATAATATGTATTTCGTTAAGGCAAAGTATAGCGTGAACAAGTTTTACGGTGAAATTGGTTAAGGAGTGTGACTTATATTACTAAAGAGTGTGACATTTTACTATAAAGGGTGTGACTTTTTACTATAAAGAGTATTACTCATAAAAGTGAAGGGTGTGACTTATATATTAGAGCAAAGAGTGTCGTACTGATAAGTGAAGGGTGTGATTTGTAATACTAAAGGGTGTGATTTATATAATTAAAGAGTATGTCTGTAAAAAAAAATCAATTTCACGATGAACAAGTTTCACAGCATACCAACTCTATCATGTAATTTAAATGTACTTTTTACTAAGTATTTGAGTTAAAAGAATTTGTATATATCCATATATGCACGTTTGGTTTGTTCCAAAAATTCACACTCCAAATTCAATTATTCTGAATTGTGGCTTCCTACTTAAATTCATGATTTTCTGCCACATCTGGAATTCGGGGACCACAACGGCCACAAATATTAGTACAGTCTATCTCCAGTTATTAACAATCACCCATCGATATAAATCATCACTGAAAAAGCATATTTTTCACTAATAATTATTCACCAATGAGATATAAATAAAACAGGCATAATACATCTTACTCCATTAGTCCTGTTTTAGATTGTCCATTTATTATTTAACTCGATATTTTAAGGAGCGAGTTATTTATTAATATTTAAAATAATAAAAAGATTTTTAAGGTGGAGTATGATAATTCTACCCCTCATCTATCATCCTCTCCTTAAAAATTATTTTATCATTTTATATATTAATAAACAACTCTCTTGTTAAAACACGAGCCGAATGTTTTTTTTGATAACCTGATATCCGGCCCGAAGACCGATTAATCCGGGGGACCAAAACCCACCGTCTACTAGCGGGGGCTCCACTTCAAGTTAGAGTTGAGCTCTGTATGAACTGGTCAATCTCAAGAATTGTTCACACTTAATAAGTAGTACACGAGAGGGATGTAAAATGGTCAAATAAAAATAGGACAAAGGTAGTACTAAATAATGTATACTGCCATTTCAATTAGAAGGCTCACAGTAATATTATTTTTAGTGGACGATACTCAGTTATTCATATTAATAGGACGAGTGAATGTAATAATAAAGACAAAGTATAAGATAAAAATTTGTAAAATTGATTAAGGAATGTAATTTATATTATTAAAGTGTATTAGTTGTGAATTGTGATAACTGAAATGTATGTATTTTTACTACATAAAAGGTATTATTTATAACACTAAATAGTGTGATTTATATTATAATAAGAGTATTAACAGTGATAACTGAATAGTGTGATTTATATTATAAAAGTGTATTACTCGTGATAACTAAAGGATCATATCTATAAATATGAAATCAGTTTAACGGTGAACAAGTTTCACATGAGACCTACTCAATAATAAAAGATAAAAATTCATATGAGACGATCTCATGTATGAGACTGAGTACAATCTAGCATAAATTATATTCATCTCTCCCAAATATTAAAACGTCAATATTTAAATTATATCTCGTCTCACTGTAACACCGTCTTATACAAGTGTGTCTCTAATAAATATATGACTCCCGTAATATGTATCATCACATAATGAACGCAAAGTCTTATGCTAGAAAAATTAGAATAATTAAATGGGATTAAGTTTTTTATAGTCTTGTAACTTTGCATCGTTTTGAAATTAGTTCCGTATGTTTTGATTTTTTGATTTTGGTCCTGTAAGTTTTTAAAAATTTTGAAATTGGTTCTTTCACCTGCTATAGCAGGTCACCAATCAGGTAACAACCATATATGTAATTATTTTATTTTATTTTTTAATTTCAAAATACCACCTAAACTTTTTTAATCCTAATAATTTTATGTCGGGATTTTTTGCGTGTTTTTTTAGACAGGAATAGTGATTTTTTGCGTATTTTGGTTTATTTTTTTATTTTTTAAGTCAGTTTAGACCCAATAAACTGACCTGATTTGCATTGTTTTTTAATGTACAAACTGTTTTTAAAACCGATCAAAAATCTGGATAAGATTATTATGATTAAAAAAGTTAATGTGACGCTTCGAAATTAAAGGGAATAACAAAATAATTACATATATATAGCGATTCATAACGCTGATAACTCTTGTTAGAAGCGTGTGAAAATGACCAATTTTAAAAAATTTAGAAACATACAGGACCAATTTCAAAAATTTTAAAAACTTACAGGATCAAAATCAAAAAGTCAAAACGTACGGGACCAATTTCAAAACGAAGCAAAGTTACAGTACTACAAAAAAATTAATCCCTAATTAAATTATTAACATTATCGCTTTTATGGGACATGTGACACGTTGTACAATTGTTGGTGTTTTATTGGATGCATATATGGTTTTAAACCTTTTTGTGGAAATACGTGACAAATTATGTTCACCTAAATAAATTTGATTTGACAAATGGGCAGAACCACTAAAATCTAAAACAGTTAAACTTTCTCATCAAATATGGACATAATGCCCGTTTTTAACATGCTATATTAATTTTATTATTTTATAACAATTTATAAATCGTAAACCCTACTAAGTGTTGGAAAATTGAATGAGAAATGAAGTAGTTGTAACTTAGATATTGTGTATTTGTGTTGGGAAAGTAAAAAGGGGAAAAGAGAAAAGCACTGTTTTCAAAACCGGGTTGAACCGGGAACCGGCCGGTAACCCGGTTAAAAAAGCACTATATAACCGGATTTCATGTTGAACCGGTCAAAACCCGGTTCAACCGGAAATAACCGGTTTTTTTTTTAAATTAAATTATTAATTTATATTAAATATTTAAAATTTATATTCCTCTCACATTTTTTCCAATACTTTCGATGTGGGATAAATGTATGAGGTGGGACAAAATTTATAAAATATGATATGAAAAGTTATAAAATATATATTTAAATTTTTGTAGGTGTATACTTATTTTGTTTTTAACTAAACATAGAAAACGGTTGAACCGCCGGTTGAACCGGTCCGACCGATTGAACCGCTGACCGGTGGTCTGTCCGATTCGATCACCGGTTCGGTTATGAAAACATTGGAGAAAAGCATATATTCCACATTGAAAAAGAGAAAGGAAATAAATGGGTATAAAACTAAGAACTCATGTGTGAGTCGTAAAATTAATATCATGATTATGCTACAACCTTCACGCGGGCGCGCAGGGGGGGTGCAAATCATGGACGAAATTGTCTTCGGTTCGTGAACTTGTGAACAACAATGTCGCACCGATTTGGTGGCGGCCTCAAATTTATTTTCCTTTTTTCGCCATGAAAGGTTACAACAAGAATTCAAGTTTTGAATTTGATTTTTTGGCAATTTTTGGTCAGCCATGGTTATGGCTCATCAAAGCTAATCCATCAGTTTCGAATTTCTGGAGCACTACATATAGAGCAGCTCAGAATGGAGACAAACACGCATCTTGAGAGATCATACGAACACTATTCCAGCGCTTTGCTATATACACATTTTCATTGGCCCTCCGGTGGTATAAGTTCAGGCGATTTCCGGTTCGCTAGAGCAGAATATTAGTGCTAAATATTCTGTTGTGTTTGTTGTATCCTGGGAAGCGGACGTTCCAAGAGTCACTAGCACCGAGAGTGAGACGTGTATTTCGTTTTAAGGAAATCGTGTTTCACGAGCCTCAAGTAATTTTGTTTGTTGTTTATTTTATTTATTTTCAGTCATCTCCGTAGTAATTAAAAATAGAGGCACACTTGCGTGAGACCGTCTTATGGTGAGACGAAGTGCAATTTGGGTATTGACGTTTTAACACTTTGGAAGGAGTGGGTGTTAATTGTGTTAAATTGTACTCCGTCTCATACGAGTTTTTGTCTTAAAAATAGGGTATGTCTCCAATGAAACTTGTTCATAGTATGAAATTTATATCACTGCACTTATAAATTAATATCGCTATATTTATAAATTGATATCATTACACTTTAAAATTGAGATCATAGTATTAAATGCTATAAGTATTAATTTATAAAAATAATGATAACACTTTATAAATATAATAATATGAGTTTTATACCATAAACAAGTTTCACGGCAGGAGAGTTTGTGTTAAAAATATTGTTATCCTGTAAGACTTTACATGCAAAGTAACATATTTGCTTGCTCAAATATGAAAATTAGGTAATGTAAAATTGGATCTCAACAAATAAAAGTTAGAAATAGTCATATATATATGCAACAACGCATGGGGGTTAATTCTGCCAATTCGGAAAATGGGAAATTTTGGCAAAGTAATTCCGACTTCTAATGCTGTTTATTTTATCGAATGGGCATAAAGTATTGAAATAATTCAAGTCTTGACCCCATAAAAATTGACAAGAAAACTTATTGATTTTTTCATAGAAACCCAATATTAATACAAATCGATGAATATCCCTTGTGACATCACCATCTATTTATAGCAAAGTTTTCGTAAAATAAAAATAAAAAAAATAATCACATTTTCCCCAAAATGAGTCGAATCATCATTCCTTTAGCTCTGCAAGCAACACAACACGTGAATATTATTATTATATCATTACTAAAATTATCCGTGTGTGTGAATCTTGCACTTATTGACAAACTTAAAATATCCCATATTGTTAATCACACTATTTGAGAACTCAGAAATCTTGTCTTTAATCACAAGCTTAGGTGGGATATCAGAGATCAGAAAGTGGTTAAACATTTTTAATGAAATTTTGGTTAACTCTTTTATTGGCTTGTTGCTTTCTAGTTGGTGTTCTGTTTTTGATCCATGGGTAAACCCACCTGTCACACTCGCCCATTAATCACAAATCTTAAACCATAGAGTGTGTTTGTTTCTAGTTTTTCAAATGACATTTGGGTTTTCAAATTTTAATATTTATTTATTTAGCAGGATTTTGGTATAAAATTTTAAATTCTCTCATCTTATTTTTTTTAAATATAATTTTTAATACACTATCAATTATTTGTCATATATTTTTTAATTATTCTTATTTACACCATTCAACATTTTCTCTCCCTCATTTTCTACTTTACATGCTATCCCTCATGATTTACACACAATTTTCAATATAGGTAGTGTTTTGAAACACTTAAAACAGTTTCTAGAAGCACTTATTTTCAAAGCTCCCTCTCACAGCTTTTGAAAATAAGTGCTTATAAAAGTTGTTTTAAATGTTTCAAAACACACCCATACAATCAATCATTTATTACATATTTTTTAAAAAATTTACCCTATTAAATTCTACAAAATGCACTCTTAAATATATACAAAATTTACTAAATCGGATTTCAAATCCACTCAAGGCTAAAAACAAACAAAGTTGCTAGCTGGTCAATCTAACTTTAATTAATCTAGATTTTTTTTTAAAAAAAAAAGTTATTTTCCTAATTTTTTATTTTAATTATATAAATTGTTAGTAATCAATTTGGAGTGGATCCCACTGCCTCTCTTGTCACTTTCATGGAAAATGTCTAACCTTTTGTAGTCGTGGAAGATTTTGCAAACTTGGTGTTCAAGGGTCCCTCAAGAAATGCAATATTCTTCAGTTTTTTATTTCATATATTTTGGATTTTATATAGTAGTTGGATAATTGAAAGAATTCCTTATTTTTTTTCATATTCTTTTTTCTCATTTTGAAAGACGTACGAGAAAATGCATCATGTGTTTCTAGAAAAGTTTATCGAATAGTATGCCCTTAATAATGTTCAATTTAGGAGACATAAAAATCTTGTAAATGAACCATGGGGTCCTTTTAGATTTTAGGTCTGCTGCTCTATTATTTCATTAAAATCATTATGGTTTTTGAAGAGGAAAAGAAAAATTACCACTGAATATACTTTAGCATTATTACAATTCAAACTGAAATGAAGATAGGTAGATGCACACAAAAAATGATGGCATTTTTTTATTTAAATCATGTGGACATTTCTATAATAATAATAATAATTAATATATTATGTATGTACAAAATAGAAGTGGACACGACAAAAACGAAGAAACTCAGCCCATAAGCATACTCTGCATTTATGAATCCATTGGGCCTGTTACTAGACCGTATAAAGTGACCCGATCCATTTTACATTTCAAAAAATATTTATGTCAATTTTTTTCTCTGATGGGCAAAAGGTAAAATTTATCAGAAAAATGTGTCAGTGTTGGACCAAAAGTAGAAATAAGGACACATTTTCAGTCTGATTCAAAGAGCACAGTTTCTTGACTGTCTTTTTTTTTTTTTTTTGGATGATTTGGTAATTTTGGTTCTTGTCTTCTTGATATCCAAAGTCATCAACGTCAACTCAATAAACTCAGTCGTACTAAATTAAATGCTATGATTAAAATTGATTGTTAATTCTTGGAAGAAAAAACTTCTATATATTCAAGACAAAGTCTTTCATACGTGAAAAAATTTTAATTTACAACCAAATCGTAATTCAGAATTGATGAAGAAAAAAGAATTAAAGACAAAATTAATCTGCTCAATAGATAATAATTTAATTTAGGGTTCATTATTTAGTGTTTAGGGTGTAAATAATTGATTTAAAGCAAGCATAATTAAAATTTTCACACTGTATCATCTCTATATTCAATTGTTTCGGGTATAATATTGCAATTTTAACATTAATTTTAAATAAATAATCCCATTAGTGGTTAGTAAATAGATTATGATTTTAAAACCTTTATTTTATGGACAATTAATGAATTGATTCACCTGAAATTTTTGAAGAAGAGATTTTTTTGCAAAATAAAATGAGAAAAAAATTTTGACAATTAAAATTTAAGGTCTTAAAGATTTTTCCTATATTCAAGGCCCGGAAGATTAAAAACTATCGATCCAGGGCCCGAAAGATAAAAAACTATCAATTTGAGACTCACATTTTATGTTTAATAACTTATATTTTATATTTATTTCATGTTCTTATTTTTTTTATTTTTAAATAATCCCACTAGTGGGGTTTAAGAATGGTTAAATAGATTATGAGGGTTTAGTGTTCGAGTTTTATTTTATGGACAAATTTACATGAATTTGATTCACCTGAAATTTGACAATTTGAAGAAGAGATACTTTCTTACGCCACTGCAAAATAAAATGTCATATTATACTATAAGATAGATTAGAGCAACATTTTTTTTTTTTGGTACATTAAGCTAATTTGGGCTGAATTGGGCCCATACTCATTTGAAGCCTGGAAAATGTAGCCCAACTAACCAGTCATTAATCTATAGCCTTGACAGCAGCCAGCTTTACAATTTTGCATTCAGGAGTATTGAATTTAGAGGGGAATTTTAATAGTCTCCGAATGCTTTCAATTTTAGGAAAATAAAAGGAACAACGTTATATAATCTCTCTTTAAAAAAAGTTTAAACAATGCGATTGAAAGATTAATCTAAACCTGAATCTGAAGAAAAATGGCTCTGGAGTAATTCTGTGCATAGTTTATATTAAAGAGCTATGTCTCAACAATGATCAACATACAATTACATTGGACTTACAGGCATTACTAATGAAGGGCAATTAAAATTATGTATCAACTTCAAGATTCAGAATAAGTATACATCACAATTCTTGAAATCTGCCTCCATGCCTTTTACGTTGGGCCGTTAGCCTAGTTTGAGATTGTCGGTCTCACGAGAGTCGACAACAGTTGAAGATTGCGGTGATGGTGATACCGACTTTCCCTTAATATCAGATGATCCTGGTTCTGTTTTTGTCTCACTGCTTGATGATTGCAGAATCTGGAGCTGGCGTTGTAGAAACTGCTCGAAGTGTCAAGAGTATCAGAAATAGTATATGAGACTGGACTGTAAGAAATTTATTTTGGCAGCCTGACAATTCAAAGGAATTACCTCAATTTGGTGTTCAATCAGTTTAACTTGTATATTCTGTTGAGAGCCGATTTGTTGCCCATTGGGTCCCTTGAACTCTGAAGGGACAAAAGTGCCCTGAGGCGACTGCATAAAGCTCATGTTCGACGATTCACTCACAGCTTTATCTCCACCATTGTTTGACATTACAGTATTTCCAGGTGACCTGCAAGGGCGAATGTTAATGCTAGATTATTGCTCTCTCCTCTTTTCACATTAAACGAAAAAAGAAAATGAGAACATATGCAAGCAATACGACACGTGTATATTCCGAAATCACCTTGCATGCAAGATTACATGCAACCTATAGGCTTTCAGGATATATGTGGTACATTCCAGAAGCAATGTGTCATAAATTATAAAGCTATCTATACTCAACTGAAGTTATCAAACTCATTTCCATAATGAATCAACATTATAAACAAGGAGCTCACAGCAGATACCAAGAATAATAAACAGTAGAAGAAAATGTATACCATAATAAAGTACTTGGAGAAGGATAAACAAAGGATTTCTGGTAAATAGATGCAGCGGAAGCAGCAGCTTGGAGCCTAGCCTGATGCTGACTGATATTATCATTTGCCACACTACCACCAACAGGTCCTTCTGTCGATGTACCAGGAGTACTAGTTCCTGTGCCCCACCACCACAAGAGTTAAGTCACATGATTTACAAAATTATGGCAATAAGCTTGCTCGATATGAAGCAGAACCCAAGATGATTGACTTTACTATTTCAGATTCCATATCAAAAATCTTGATTGAATTCAAAATGACAATACTGAGAAATACTGCATAGCACTTGAAGAATGCCCAAAGCTGAACTTGGATTGAGTTCTATTGCTCTAACAGGCCTTAATAACACTCAAGAAGAACAATTTACCTTGTTGATGACCATCAGCCCTTGATCCAATAGTTGAAGTCCCGTTTTCAGGTGGCACAACAGGTGCTCTGCATGTAGGGCATGTGTTTTGCCTTTCCAACCATGACCTGAGGCAGTGGACATGAAAAAGATGTCCACAAACAAGTTTCTTTGCTGTAGTCATCTCCTCTCGACATATAATGCATGTCACATCATTTCTGTGTAGATGGGCAACAGTCAGAACATGTGAACATGAGTTAATAGGGTGTGTTTGCAACTTCAACTGAATAGTGTAGAAGTGTAGAATCACTTTTTACTCAAAGCTGTTAAGGCTCAGCTTTTTTGGAAAATAAGTGACATGGGTCTCTATTTGAGTTTGCAAACACACCCTTCGTAGAAAAAAACTAATTGTTCCCACTGAGCAGAAGTTCCTTACGAGCTGAGCTCTTCAGCTGTTGCATCTGGGAAACGATCATTCATATTTGAAGTGATTTTTATATAGCGTATATAATCAGCCACACGGATTTTAAAGATACGGAAAGTCTCGTACAGCTCCCGGATCAAGTGAAGAGGCACACCATAATTCCTGTGCAGAGGAAACAGAAGATAATGATTCCACACTTGCACACTTGCACACTTTTAAAGTGATAAAATCGCAATCAGATGTAAATTTACTAATTACCCAAGCATATCAGATATAATATTATACACTTTGATCCGCAGAATGACGTATACAATATGTTGCGACTCAACAAAAAGGACAAAAATTTAATCATGTCCAAACAAACACATAGTACTTTGACGTAATGCTAAACCACAAAAAAGTTGTGCATTGCATTGATAAAATGGAGCCCTAGAAGCATAAAATACTGAAAATTTTAGAATTAGCATCTCCAGAGACAAACATGTCATATACAACTATAGAAGTATAAAAGCACCCCGGACATGCTTAAATACTTTCTATAATGATGCACATGCAAACCTCCCAATAAATAAATATGCAATACAGGCATGCATAACTTGGATAATAATTTTAAAAAAAGAAAAGAAAGAGGTCCACAAGAATGAAACTAAAGCTGAAAGGCCTCTTACACAAAAATGACGAGGAAGAAACACATATACATAGTCAAGTGGAGCAAGTCTCTGACAAGCTCCAAGTAAAAGGTGTAAACAGCCTTCTTTTCCCACTGTCCTTCCATAAGCATATCACTAATGTAGAAAGTATACTTCACAAATGTTGCTACAGTTGTTGTGGCCAATATCATGTATCTGGAAAAGGAAAAGTGTACAATGATAATATGGATAATAAAAATCAACAAAAAGAATGAATCACTCGGAGTATATAAACTTACTCGAATGCAAAGAAGAGCGAAACTGATGCCTGTCTGATTTCTAACAAATACTTGATTGAGTTGTAGAGAAAGCTACAGTCAACAAGTAGAAGGAATCCCATGAAAGATACAATTCTGATGTGAGATAGCTTAGAAACAGATGGAGTTGTTTCAATGTATTCAACTCTCTTTTGGGCTAACCAATGCAAAGCCTTGATCAGAAGTAAAGCAGTAACCATCGCGATAAATGTAACCGAAAAGTCTTGTCTGAAAATAGTGATCGCAAACAGTATTTCCATGACTTCTCGCCACGACTGTTCATTTAGCCTTTCAACTTCTGCTTCTCGTAATGAGCCAAGGAAGATCTTTTTGGTTAATTGCCACAAAATGCACATTAGAACAAGGCCCATATTCAAAAGAAGTACCAAACTGGTCTTTGAAGTCGACAAGTAAACCATTGCGGAATAAAATTGGCCTCTACTACTAAATGCATGATAAATAACAGCCAGCGTAGCTGCTAGGCTAAACCCAGCATAGGTTTGCAGCTTCATCATTTTAATTTGTTCCCTGATGAACACATTCAAGCACTTAAGTAAGCAAGATATCATACAGATTTAATTTGACATCTCCAGACACATCAAACTTCAACGAACCAACAAAAAATTAAAACCTTCATCTATATTCAGATTTCGACTAATTAAATCCCAACAGTATACGAAAACATCACCATACTTTGTTTGACTAATGAAGATAGATACCACGGAAAACCTTATATTTCACTCTACTGAATAAACCGGGCAAAATCATTATGTCAAATACAGCCCTGAACACCAAACAGAAAAACTTTTGTACAGCACAGAATCCAAGCGATCAATTAGAATATAAAAATCAGTAACATTAGAGGACCATTTCAGCATCTAATTACTAGTTCCTACTACTAAGAAGGAAAAAGAAAAGCAATAATATACAGGAAAAACTAGAAAATTTTAGTAAGTAGCAATGGCAACATTTAGCACCGACCTTCAGTTTCGACGAGAAGAAATGATAAAAATAAGGGGTGCGATATTTATCATGGATCTGAGATAAAAATATAAGAAAAACAACAAGAAGGGAAATAGAAGCAACGATTATAAGAGACAGAAAAGGAAAATACCAGAAAACTGGAGAAGCCGGAGACGAATCACCGCCGAGAGGTCGGATCGATTGTGGGTTTATATTGGGGAAGAACTGCTAATTGCTAAAATATTGAGAACTTTCCGAACGATGATTTTTTTTACATATATCCTTGAAATTATCAAGAATATAATTCTGGCTTTTATAGTATTTTATAAATAAATTTGAATTTACATCTGAATTAAATCTGGAAAGATGAAAACCTAAATGGTAAAGTGTTTTTTTTGTTTTTTTTTTGAGAAAATTTATAAAAATGGTGTGTTAATTATAAAAATGATTTTATTTATTTTAAATGGTGTCTTAAATTCTGTCTACGTAACCTGAATATTTCAAACAACTTTGTTTTGAGTCTTTTGACAACTTCTTTATTTACCTACTTTAATATTTTAAATACCTTTTGTTTATTCAATAATTCTTTTGTGGAGTTGTTTATCAATGAATTATTTTATCTTAGTTGTTTTAATACGATAAAAAACACTAAACAATACAAAATTAACTCACTCTTCTCATCAATTTTGCAGTTTTCGATTTGTAGAATTGGCCGGCACTTGGGTTGGTTGTCTTGAAAATAACTCTCACTCCTGCTATCTCCGTCTCATTCTTTAAGCAAATTTGATTATTCGTAAGGATTTATGGAAATAGTGATAAAGTGTTGGGGTAGAAAAAATTGTTTATTAATATTTTATGTGATAGAGTGATAAAATGATATTTATTAGTATTTTATGTGATAAAGTGATAAAGTATATTTTCATTTTAGAAAATATGACTTAAAGATTGAGACAAAAAAATGGCAAAATTTGCTTAAAGAATGGGACTGAGGGAGTATAATTTTTGTTTGGTTTACTGAATTATTATATAGGAATTTATTTTTTTATGTTTTCTATTTAGACTTTGAGTCACTCTCCTATACACTCATGCACCAATTCAAATTGGTGCAATTGGATTAATTTTAATTTGGATGAACTGTGCATTCTAAACTATAAACCCTAAACAATGAACCCTAAATCATATATGAATCATTCAGGGCAAGTAAATCATGAACCAATTTGGCGAGTGAACTATGAACCACTCGGACGGGTTTGGGTCGGGGTCTCGAAAAAAAATGAAATTAAAATTAAAAGAAAATTGAAATTGAAAAAAAAATCTAAAACTGAAAAAAATTAGAAAAAGAACTCCTAAATTAAATTGCACCAAATTAATTTGGTGCAAATGGTGAATTTGTCTTAGACTTTACTTTGATATTTTATCTTTAAATAAAAAAATAACTATTTTATTTTCCAAATTCAAATGAATAAGTTTAAGAAATTTGAGGGCAATTTGTAGGTGGACTTATAGTAATTCAACCCAAAATATTAAGAAATTATGATTCACTTTTCAACCAAGCATCCTCTAAATCTCTAATTATTGTTTTAAATAACAGTAATTTAATAATTTAATATAATTAAAATTTGTTCGAGAGCATACCCAAAGATAAATCAAGGGAGCCAGACATAAAAGAGTGCAAAGGTATGTCACGTGAAGATTAGATAATTTGAAAAACAATCAAATTTTATACTAACCATAAATAGGAGAGTTGATACTTTATCAAAAGTAGAGTGAACCGAATTTTAGTGCATGTTTGCTCTCTATTTTTTGGGTGAGAAAGTTTTTTTTTTCAAAGTTTCAAGACTCAACTTTTTTTAAATTTTAAGTGATTTTAACTATGCACGTGAGTTTGAAAACGGGACTTTAGACTAACCATAAATTTGATGACAAAGTATAGGGTAGGCAAGTTTTACGGTGAAATTGATTAAAAGGTGTGACTTATATTACTAAAGAATGTGATTTTTTACTATAAAGAGTGTGACATTTTACTATAAAGAGTATTACTCATAAAAGTGAAGAGTATGACTTATGTTATAACAAATAGTATCGTAGTAATAACTGAAGGGTTTTACTTATATTACTAAAAAGTATGATTGTAGAAAAAAAAAATTATTTTCACGGTGAACAAGTTTACGAGCATACCAACTCAAATTTGATTGATTGGTTTTTTTTTTTTTTTGATTGAACCTAATTAACCGAGTTATGCATGTATAATATTGAAATGAAACTGAATTTTGGAGAAATCGAATTAATGTGGTTAATTAACTTTGTATTGAGTTTTCCTCATTTTGTGAAAAATAAAAATCATACTACCTCCGTCCCATAAAAGCGTGCACATCTACTTTATTATCGAATTTTTGTAAGCGAGTTGTTTATTAATATTTCAATTGATAAAATAATTTTTAAAGAGGGGTATTATAGATCTACCTCTCATCTATTACATGCATCTTTAAAAATTATTTTATCATTTTAAATACTAATAAAAAACTCGCTCGCAAAAACACGAGAAAACAGTAAACGTGCACGTTTCTTTGGGACGGAGGGAGTATCTTTTATATGATGTTAATAAGTGTATGAAATCACAATTTATTTATTTTTAATCTACAAATAATATCTTAGTTTATTCAGATAGGCCAAATAATCAAATGCATAACATATTTTTTAATTTTTATCAATTTTAATACATATTTTTTCCTTTCTCCAAATTTAACATATAATTCACTTAATACCTAAAAATATTTCCGGACTCCATTTTTGGCAAGGTTTGTCTAATGTAACCATCAGATTGACTTATTTTGTCGACGTGTAAATATTAAAATAAAAAATATCATTAATTAAAATTAGAAAATAGTGACCTTTGATATTTTTATATACCGCGTTTTCCAATCTTAAGTGGTGATATTTTTATATATTTTTTATTTTAATATTTACACGTTAATAAGGCAGATAAACTCCGACGATCACATCAGACGAACCTTGACAAAGATGGTGACTCGAAATATTTTTAAACATTAAGTGAATGTATATGTTAAATTTGAAGGGAGAATAAAGTATGTACTAAAATTGATAAAACCCAAAAGTATATACTAGATTCAATTTGATCATTCAAATATTTAAACTAGTAACCCTACAAACAATATTTAATTTCCTTATAGAAAAAAGAGTAGAAAACACAATAACAATCTGATAAAATTGACTAAGTCTTGTATGCTTCCAAGTGTACCGTGCATTTATAATATATTTTAGAACCATTTAATTTATTATACTGAAAAATACAACTTATTTATATAAAACTGTACAATTATTTATACAGAAAAATAATTGTACAATTTAGTAAAAATAAATTTCATATTTTAACAAAATAAATTATAAATATATGGTGCATTTTGGTGCCCCGATAAGATATAGTTTTAGGCTTTTAGCATTGTTGTTCACCTTTAACCTTTTCCCTTTTAGTACATTTTCACCCGTTTTTAAAAAAAAAAATTATTATATCTCTAAATTTAAATTTCGTTATTTTTAAAGGAGAAAAGGCCATGTCGAAACACTGCGTCGTTTTGACGCGGACCCGAAACGAATCAGGTCCGCACCCGCTTCATCGCATCAATCCAACGGCCCGAAATGAATCCGCTTCGTAAAAACCCTAAAATCTCCCTTCACACAAACAAACCCTGCATATAAATCTAACCTATTTCCGAAATCCCGCAGCCTTGTCTCTGTGCGCACCTCCTCGACCATCGTCTCTCTCTCATCTCTCTGATTTTCTCTCTCTACCAAAAATGTCTGATGAGGAGCATCAGTTTGAGTCTAAGGCCGACGCCGGAGCTTCCAAAACCTATCCTCAACAGGCTGGAACAATCCGCAAGAACGGTTACATTGTTATTAAAGGCCGTCCTTGCAAGGTTTGATTTGTATCTCTTTTTAATTCATTTATTTTGGACGAATTACATATCTGGATTTGAATGTCAGTTTGTTTAGTTTTTGTATTTGGATGGTTTCGAGATCGGAGTGTATTTGTTAATTTCGCTGGTTTTGGGACGTGCTTTGATTTAATTCGTCGATTACGTTATCCTGTTGAACATTTGGTTATGATTTTCACACTACTAGGATGTTGATGAGTATGTATTCACTGAAGAATTTATACTTTGTTTTTCGGACAAGTTTAGCCCTTTTATTAACTTGTCATATATGAAAGATCACCTAAACAAGATCGCCTAAAAATGTTATGAATAAGGCTTCATGAGAAATTGGATGGAAAAGGCTTTTTAGGCTTCTAGCATCTAGTATCTAGTGTTGATATTTGAACTAATTTCTTTAGCCTACCACATATGGCTTGGTTTGTTAGTTTGTTTATTTGAACTAATATCTGGTTGAAAACCATGGTAAATGGTTGTTCTCTATACTGCTTTGTTGCTGAAAACAAAAGCAGTGTTCTTAGCTAATTAAAATTTCAGATCTTTTCCAAGTTTTGGAATATTTAGCTAGCTTCCATATAATAAGGGGTTTGTGATTGATTTACTTATATATAGGTTTTTTTTTACGTATCAAAATTTTCAGTAAATCGTAGGTAATTTATGTATGTTAGGCCCTTGTGAGCTAATATATGATTGCCTGTATTTACAGGTTGTGGAAGTTTCAACCTCCAAGACCGGGAAGCACGGTCATGCCAAATGCCATTTTGTCGCTATTGATATCTTCACCTCAAAGAAGCTTGAAGATATCGTCCCATCTTCCCACAATTGTGATGTATGTATGCATATTGTTATGCTTGCATCGTTCGGTTAAATTTGTTTATTTTGGAGTTTGGAAGGAACTAAATTTTTATTTTTTTTCTCGATATAGGTTCCACATGTCAGTCGTACTGATTACCAGCTCATTGACATATCCGAGGATGGATTTGTACGTGGTTTTATAATTCTCTTATCGCTCTAACTTTCGTTAATCATCACTTAATATGTGGTTAATAGTCATTTGTTATTCTTTGGTAGGTGAGCCTCCTCACTGAGAATGGCAACACTAAGGATGACCTTAAGCTTCCAACTGATGATAACTTGGCTGCTCAGGTGAGCTCAATGTCAATATTGATGCATATTTATACCTTTCAGTGAAATAACTAATAAGTTCTACTGTAACATACTAATGCTCTTTAGCATAACAAAGTGCGTAGATAAGTTTTTTTCATCATCGCTACTCACATTTTGATGTCTCTTTTTCTGTCCCCCTAAATATACAGATCAAGGATGGTTTCAACGAGGGGAAAGACCTTGTGGTGAGTGTTATGTCGGCAATGGGCGAGGAGCAAATCAATCTGATCAAAGATATCGGTCCCAAGTAGTTTTCTTGGTGTGATTGTAAGGTTTTAAATTTTGAATGTGATAGACACAATACTATAAGTTAACTGATGATGGGTGGGAGGGAGGACTTGAATCAGCTTATTCAGAAATGTTACTGAATTACTGATGGTAAAATCCTCTACTATTAAAATTCTGTTTTACTAAAACGATGTGGGTTTCTATGATATGATGTTTCTTTTCTCCTATTTATGTAATGGTCTTGATTGTCTTTTCCGATTATTTGGTTGGGTGTATTTTCAAACATTTTGAAGTGATCAATTGAATCAATCTTAGGTTCGTTTGCAAAATCTATCAAGTGTGTCAAAATCACTTTTTCCCAAATGGTACTACTCAGCAACTTTTACGAGTGAGTGATTCTGGACATTAAATGGAAAGTATCGAATACACCCCTTGGTGATGTTTATTTTGAGTCTTAAATGACTTTTAAAAATAGATTTTTAAAATTTAGAGGGCAACTTTTACGAGTGAGTGATTCTGGACATTAAATGGAAAGTATCGAATACACCCCTTGGTGATGTTTATTGAGTCTTAAATGACTTTTAAAAATAGATTTTTAAAATTTAGAGGGTTTTTAAATCCCGATAAATAATGAGGTCCCTTTGGTTGTATTTATTTTGAGTTTTAAGACTTTTAAAAAATGATTTTTGAAATTTAGGGAATTTTTTAATTTTTAAAAGGAAAAATGTCAATTCGTACCGAAAGCATTTATAAAACTATCAATTTAAAAACTTTTAAAGATTTTTTTTCTATCGATTCAATCTTGAAAAAGATAAACTATCGATCCGGCGCGAAAAAGATAAAAATTATCAATTTGAAATTTCACACATTTTTAGTGTACGTTGACATTTATATTATTTATATACTTATTTACGTTTTTTATTTTTTAAATTTTTTAAGGTTTACAGTTCAAGGTTTATGGTTAAAGGGGTTTAGGGTTCATGGTTCAAGGTTTAGGGTTCGTCGTTTAGGGTTTAGTGTTCAGGGTTTAGGGTTTTAGGCCAAACATGACCTTAAAATTTATAAGCCTCGAATTGATAGTTTCTATCTTTCAGGACCTGGATTGATAGTTTTCTATCTTTCAAGCCTTGAATCGATAGGAAAAATCTTTCAGGCCTTAAATTGATAGTTTTACTATCTTTCAGGTCATGAATTGATAAAACTCATTTTTAAAATGATTTTGAAACATTTAAAATAACTTTTAGAAGTATTTATTTTTAAAAAAAAAATTCACAGCTTTTGAAAATAAGTGTTTTCAACTCATGCTAACTTATGTGTAAGTGAATAAAATTATGGTGTTATATTATTATTGAGTGTCATTGAATTTGTTGGGTTAAAAGAGAGAATTGATTGTATTAGGAAGTTTAATATTAGGTTTATAGGTCTCGTAGATACGGTTTTAAAATCTCGAACTAGATATCATTTTACATTTCAAAACTCCTTTCCTGGTTTTAAATCCCAAAATAAACTTCACCTAAGATATGGGTTTCAATTTCTTTAGTGTTAAAATACACAGTGATAGGAGTAAGCATGCTTATATTTATGGCTTTGGAAATTTTCTAGGGCTCCTTGTTCTTTTATTAGTCCTAATCGTTGGTATAACATTATATTTTTTGTGGATAGTCTTCTTAATTAGTATTTTATATGATTGTTCTTTTTGAAAAGTAAAATTAAGATCTCAATATTAAATTAGAAAATCTGACAAAAGTCCCTGCCAGATGATAATTAGTAATTACACAAGAAACTTTGTTATTAAATCTGCATCACTTGGCTTGCATGTTTCGTCAATAAGGGAAACTTGAGTACTCCCTTTTTTTTATTTACACGTAGTTTTAGTCTTTTAAATTATTTATGAAATAGATATCGTTCTGGTATTTTATTCTTCTTTATCTCTTATTTATTCTTAATATTATAATTTCAAATTTCAAATTTTCTACAAATGTATTGTGTGTTTAATTTTTCAACCAATAGTATTTATTATTAAGAATATTTAAATAATATTAATTAAAGTTAATTTTGAAAAAAAAATATTTTTATTTTGTCTTAAAAATCCCAAAATGATATCTATTAAAAAAAAAGAGGGAGTATTAAAAATAAAACTTGAATATTTCTATCATCATTGTTGTCGTGCACGTACTAACCGACTCTTGTTTCGCGAGGGACCCACACGACCTTATCTTATTGAGAATTTTAGCATATTTATTGTCAAGTTGCTTTCAATCAAGCTTCCTGTTTACATCATTTTCTATAACATTATTTTAATTCATTACATATTTTACACGTTATTTATATGAGTGAATATGCACGATTCCTATAAAATTGTTATCGTTTACAAAAAATTAAAATGCAGTACAACAATGTTGTCAATTTGCACATAAATATTTGCGTGTGTTTTCATCTCACGAGGACTGTGATGGCATTAGATTAACATGGCTCTTGATTAATACTCTATCCCTTATCATTTTGCATACTTTTTATTTTGGTTCGTTCCTTACTATTTTTTACACTTTTAAAATGGAAAAAAATCTTACAATGTACATCCTTCATTCTCTTTGAAAAGTTAACAAAATACAAAAAAATAATTTTTTCTTAAAATATGTGCACAAGTAGGGTGTAAAATGGTGAGAGACGGAAGGGGTATATGTTAACTACGGGTGTTTTAGGACTCCAGTTTACAATGCAAAAACACTTAAAATTTAAGTTGTGACCCCATTTAGGTCCCGTTTTCAAACTTATATGCATAGTGAAAAACACTTTAAATTCTTACCATTTGGCCACCGACCTATTTTCGAAATGCGGGAGAGACCTGCCCTCAGCTAGCTCTCAACAATCTCTGTGGAAGCATTTGTGGCGCTGCAAACTCCCTCTGAAGATCAACCATTTCTTATGAAGGGCATGTCATGATGCCCTCCCCACTCGGGTCGCACTCCTCCATTGACCCCACTTGTCCGTCATGTGGAATGGCCACTGAAACAATTTCTTACATCATATTCCAGTGCTCGACCGCGATCCACTCGTGGGGGCAAAGCCCGTTACGGATCGACCCTCAGGCCCAAAACACGACTCAGTTCAAAGCCTTCTTGTGGGAACTTTTAATCAAAATGCCGGAGTATGGTGTCCTGGTCTTTGCAGTGTACGCCTGGAATATTTGGAAAGCTCGAAATGCCCTTATCCATGAGAATCGTCGACAGGACCCTAGGTTGATTTCCTCGTGGTCTATGAACATGGTACGTGAGGTAGCAGTAAGTACGATACCACGCACCACCAGTTGTTCCGCTTCTTCAGGTATGGTCTCATGGCTCACACCGCCCCCTGGTCGTCTCAAACTTAATGCAGATGTTGGTGTTTTCTCGGATGGATCAGTGGGTTTGGATTTTTTGGTTCGGAACGCGATGGGGGAGGTTATTATTGCTGGGGCAAGAAGGTGTAGGGCCGCAATTCACAATAGTACTTTTTTTTTTTTGATCGGACAAAATTAGTTATTAGTAGTTAGTACACCAAGCACCCAAACACTCCACAAATTCACCAAGCCACCTTATAACTCCCATACTCCAATTCGTTCCCAAAGGAATCAAACCTGGGTCTCCCACTCAATTGAGGAGCTCAGTGGCCAGGTGGGCTAAGCCACCTGGTTAATTCACAATAGTACTCTAATTGAAGCTTTGACGCTAAAATTTGGAATCCAGAAAGCCTTGGAGTCGGACTTACGTAACTTCATTTTGGAGTCCGACTCAAGGAATCTAATTCAAACTCTTCTTGGTGATTACAACCCGGATGTGCAGACTCGGTTGATTGTGGACGACATCAAAGAGCTGGTGCACGGTCTAGGTGATATTACCTATTCTTTTGTAAAGAGAAACGCTAATCATGTTGCACATTTTTTTTCTCATTTTTATCCGTCTGAGGACCTTGATTTTTTGTGGACGGGAGAGGTCCCGGAGGACTGTAAAGTCCTCGTTGTCAAAGATGTAAGGCGCGAGCCTACCATTCCCTAAGTTAATACATTTTTTTTTCTGTAAAAAAAAAAAAAAAATATTAGGTTGTGCTTGGATGTGGAATTTTTTTTTCATTTTTTTTTCTTAATTTCATTTTTTCAAAAAAAAATCGCAATTTTATACACTATTCACTCAAAGTTACTATATTATCTCCATAAATTCTTCTACATCAACAGTATAAATTCTCGATTTTTTTTGAAAAACTGGAAAACTTTTTTTCACTCCTAACATGGGTGTTGAGTGATGGGACACTATGATCATTGACTTTTCATTGGCGATTTGTTTCATTCAGCAAACTTGTTTATTTATATATTTGGTATTATATTGTCTACACAATAGTTAATTATTGTAGGTGAACTTTTTTATACAATGTTATTTTTACTTTATTCATATATTTAGTTTTTAAGTTTATTTATATATATTTAATATTTTACTTAATTATTTATGAGTAGTTCTTATGTGAAACTTGTTCACCGTAAAATTGATTTTATATTGATTAGACATAATCATTCAATACCCTTTTATAATGTAAGTTATATATTTCAGTTATCACTACTAATATCCATCTTTTAATATAAATAACATATTTCAATGTTATGAATAATATTTTTCATGTAGTAAAAAAAAAAAAATTCTTTAATTATCACAATTATCATCTTTTTGGATTATAAGTCGTGCACTTTAATCTGTCACATATATTGTGTGAAATTTGTTTACCTGTCCTTTGCAATTACTTATCTAACATTGACGAATGTGTGTATTCTTTTTAATAAAAAATTCTATTGTTTATTTTTTATATATATATTCAATATTTGTATTACACAAATTTATTTGTTATGTCAATACTGACTATTTCGATTGTCATATTTATTATTTTTAATCATGAGTAATATTTATAAAATTGTGTCCAAAAATTATCAAGCCCAATTTACGATTCATATTAAAATATATATATATATATATATATATATATATATATATATATATATAACTTGTAAGTAGTATTATGTGGAAATATGATGTGGCGTATTTGATAACAACTCACAAGCAAAAATATGATGTGTACGATATTACTGTAAATGACAAGTATTTGTTGACTGGGTTAAATAAAATGACTACCTTAAGGAAAGCATCTAAGCCAGGGATATTAGCTTATGTAATACAAGTGAGCCGAACATAACATACTTTGTGACTGACATCATTTACACGAGGGATGATATAATGGAATATATGTGTTTTATGGAGAATATTTTTCCAACACTCTTTATGATTTTCAAGGTCTATTTATAGCATTTTGTTAAGCATGTGCTGGTTTAGTAAGCACGAGTTGGTGACTTTATGGCATGCAAGACTTTATGTGGTATCGCCACGTTTTTCTATCTCGTCTCCCTGATCGACACCTAGACTTACCTGCTTATGAAGTTCTTTTCCTACTTGTTGTCCAGGTGGCTGGGATTGGATAGACGACCCGATTTTTTACTTGCAGCTGGCCAAATGTATTTATCCGAGTTGCTTGTTCGCCTTTAAGGGGCGAGCAAAACACCCTTATTTTGATTGATTTCTCATTTGTTCACTCCCTCTGCTCGCCTCCTTTGACTGGCCAATCACAACGAGCATAATATCATGCTCGGCTGGCGACCACTTGTCCAATGAGCGGAAAAAGTATATAATTTAATAATGCCCATGTTCATCCAGCTGTGTGAGATATTGAAATGCTTTGACCGATCACAATAATACCCCCCAGTCGGGTCACTTTGTGTCAATCATGTGGGCCCGACTGTCCAATGTTTTTGGAGAATCTCAAACATTACTTCGATTTTTGTAACACATTTCTTGAAGCAGATAGTCTTTTGTGAAAATGGAAAGACTCGATTTCGCAGGTTTCGAGGTTTCAACTATAACAGGTCGTTTTTGAATTTTTTTCAAACCTTCAAAAAAACCCATAAAAATTATTTCGAAAGACCTTTATTCTAAATTTCTAAAACTTTTATCCACCTTAAATTCTTTCAACTTTTCATTTTAATTTTATTCTCCTTCTTTCTAAAACTTAGGCCGAGTATACTTTTTTCCGACGATAAATTCCTTTCGGTAATTCTTAAAATACCAAAATATTTTTTTCATTTTAATTCGGTTATTCTACCCATTCAAATTCATCGATTTCTGTTTAATTGAAAAAAGTCGGATCATGATGGGTCTATACCAAAATTTCGGTATTCGCCTCATCGCCGATTATCATGCGTAGCGGGGGAAAATTTTTCGACGACGGATGCCTACGGGATCAAAGTCCCGATGGCAAATTCGACAAATCATGATGGCTATTCTTTTGGGCTCGGATTAGATGAAGCTATCAACGGATCAAGAAGGACCAAGAACTAGTTATTTATTCTTTTTTTTTTCGATGATTCAGACGAAGAAACTCCCCAATCCCAAATGAATTTTAGGGTTACGGGTAATCATGACTTCAACGAATCCCAATCAAAGAGAATCAACGAGCCGAGCAGGAGAATTGGGGCGAACAGAGTATTACACTTGCAGGCGAACAACACATTGAGCTCGGTGCGAATTTAACCCAAGATATTCCTAGTGGTCGCCCCCACAGTCCAACATACGCCGAGTATAGCGCTCGTTATGACCTCGAATGACCCGAACAACCTCATCGGATAGGAGTTGAAAATGAGTACCCAGCGAGCAAAATAGCAAGTGTAATCGATGAAGATATGCTCGGCCAATTGCACCGAAATTATGAAACTCCAAAAGATGTATTTTTTTCGGCTCGGTCCCGATGAAGCGGCGAATCGGCCCACGAAGGTTGTGTTGCTGTAAATCTAGACACCATGGTGGCTGGTCTTCGATTTCCCCTACATCCGGCAATTACTCGCTTGCTTGTGGAATGGAATATTACCATTATACAGTTGATGTCGAATGGGTGGCACATGATCATGAGTTTCCTAACTCTGTTCGGCAAAACGAGACATGTGTACGATCCCACTGTGGCAGAACTTACTCGACTAGTCCATTTATCTCAACCCAAAGGCGAACATGGATGGTTGTTCATGCAAGCTAACACAAAGTGTAAAGTCGTCGAGGATGTGCCCAATAAGATCAAGGATTGGAAAGAGAAATTTTGGTTCGTCGGGGGTGATTGGAAAAGTCCTGCCTCAGGATGTGAACCAAATGCTCGTCTAGACATTCCCACTGATTTTGGAATTTGTCGGAGTAAGTAATTTATTGCTTTGATTTCCTCAGGGGACTGATTTTAACTTATTTCCTCTATCTCAGGACTCCAAGCAGCAACTAATAAAGAAACAAAAGATGGATATTTCAGCAGTATCTGGCAGATCGATCTCGAGCCTTATTCCAAACGCTCAGTAAGAACATTGAATACTGCGGAACAAAGGAAGAAAGGAGGATTGTACGTGCCCCCTCATCATTTGGTTGCCCTTAACCCGACTGGTATAAACGAGCTTTCTTATTTGATCATATATTATGCTTTTTATATCCCATTCCCAGATAGACTCTTTCTTTTCACAGCTCTCCCCGCCGTTACTATTGCTGTAAGCACAGTCGAGCACATCGAGATGGCTCAAAAGAGAAAACCTAGTGAAATGGCCAGGATTCAAGCCGAACGAGAAGCACATAAAGCTTCCCACAGTGAGCTAAGTAAGAAAAAATGGACTACCCGATCAGGTGACCAAGGACCGAGTGCACAAGCCCCTTCGCCAAAACAGACTAGGAGACAAGCAGGAGAGCAAACTACTCCTCTCCAAGAGAGCACGCCCATTACTGTTACTCAAGAACCATCCTTGGATCCGAACACAACTATTCCCCCATCAATCTCTCCCATCGAGCAGGTTGACACGGTCGGGACGAGCATAACTATACCCCCACCGCAGTTTACTGATCCAGGAGCCCCTTCTAGTTCTCGAGTCCGGGATCCTAACGACAGATCTTACTTAGGATGGGATCCCATTCGGGCGAACATGTAGCTCCGTTCACTTTTATCGTTTCATGGTATTATGTTCGCTCGTCTAATACTAGAATGTTTGACTGGTTCATTGCCCGAAGAACCCGCTCATCGCTGGACTTGAGGGATTATACCGCTTCTCCCATCGTAAGCAACATCCCCGAATTGCCCGAGCATGTGCAGAAAGCCTGTGAAACCCCATCCGGTCCTGGACGACCAATCTGGAAGAAGCAACTAATGGCCCATCAGCGCTGGAGAAAATGCGATTAGGCCTTATTCACCATGGTCGATCACTTGTACTTTTGGAAAGTGCTTTCTCGGCCACAACTAAAGCCTTAATTCCAAGTATATGCTGCCACCGCTAGTTTCAGGGAGAAGATGGAGGAGTTGAACAAGGTCCGAAAAGAAATGAATTCAGCTCAAGGGGAGATTCGTCGGAGAGAAGAAGAAACACGACTAGTCATGGAGGAATTACTCCAAGCCCGAGAAGTATTACGTTAAGAACGGGAGGAGCTTCGAAGAGTGAAAGAAAACCAAGCACAACAAGCTATTGAAATTCGGAAGCTTAAAATGGACAATGAGGTATTGGAAGGTGAGAAAGTCTCGCTTTCACTCAACGAATTTTCTTCTTCGCCAAGAGAAAGCAACACTCACTTAGGCACGGAGAACTCAAAAATGCACACCAGAAGAGTATGTTGACTCGATATCCAACTACTCTATATATATGTGTTTTGCGGGACTCCTCCGGCAACCAAGCAAACTCTCTCTTCCGAGCAGATTGCCCCCCTAAAAATGGCCTTTGAGAAATACATGGTCGATAATCCTCCTGATTGCAACTTGCCGTTAAGCAACCTGCATGACCTCTGCGACTTTTCAAAGCTTCCATCTGGGATTGAAATTGAGCACCCTGTGTCTGATGAAGAAGAGGATCAAGGTGATGTCCAGCATGGGACATGCTTTCTGAGATGAACCTCTTCGTAGGCGAAAGCGAGTTGAGCGGGGAAAATGATAAAGTCCAGGACGAACAAGGAGGCAGAGTTCAGAGCGAGCATGGCGGTCAAGGGCAGGGCGAGCAGAATGCAATGGTCGTTGAGCCGAATGAATCAAGAGCTGCTCCTGATGCTGATGAGCAAGCGAGACAAGAAATGCTCGACCAATCTCTTCCACCAACTCCGAACAATGAATTCTTTCCTTAGCTTCTTCTCTGTGTAATTTTTGGCTTCTACTTTTGAAAAACTTGTTGTTTTCGTTGTACTTGCTACTTGGACAATTTCTTCTGTGTTGACTGTGAATGGCTGGTTTTGCCATTTTATGGATGATATTTGCTTTGTTTCGTAGTTCATGCCCTTTGGCTTCTGATGTTCGAACATGATTAATGCCTATGCTCTTTCCTGACTTCTCTGGTTTTTTTATTGTCTTATTTTGCTGCAATCAGATTGGTTGTCTTATTTAGCTGCAACCAGATTGGTTAAGTTATGTGTAACCCATTTTTCTTTCGTGATCGTCTTATGTTAGCCGCTTAATCACTATTCCCTTTCGGTCATCTTATTTAGTTTTGTGACCCTCGCACCCATTGCTTTCGTTTTTTGTTGCGGGCATCGTAAAATCTGATTTGTTTCGTCAGGTGAACATAAGACTCTGCTCGTTCGTCTTTGTTCGGGTCATCCGGCTTAGGTGCGACCATTTATAGGCTGAACTAGAAAGAATTAACAAACAAAATGCTTTACAACACGTTGCTATACTATTACAACTTTTTACATTTAAAGAAGACTATCTCAATTACACATGGCTATAAATTTCAGACTATCACAATCATTGACTGCTTAGTAATTATTGTTTTGTCCGATTCAAAACCTTGGTTTTGAGTTGGGACGAACATGAGTTGTCGACATCTCGTCCGAGCTTCTGATGTTGACAAGTTTGAGGTGGGTCAGCTCTTTGTCTCCCTTTCTTCAAATAACATGCTCAAGAGCGGCGAAGAAGATCGGGTTTGCCCTCCGGGCAAGTTGTGATTATCTTGTTGTTGATTCATGAGCATATGGCGAGCAATCCTCTCCTATACCTAGTGCAGGCATATGCCTCTGCTCTCACCATTCTATCCCCTTCTGCGCATTCGATTACTTGTCCGGGCCATACGCGGATGCCTGAGCATCAGCGTCCGTAGCGTTAACTTTCGTCTTGGCGTGCCATCCGACATCCACCAAGGAGGAGATTTTTGGGATGCGAAGGGGACTAGTGATTTACTACCGCATCAGCAGTAAAGAATGTGATGTGGCAACCATAACTCCGTCGAGCTATTCGTGCTCGATATGAGCACCCAGGCGTGCTCGCGGAGTACGCTTTCAGCCCCAAAAAGAATACTTCTCCCAATTCGGATTGGCTTTTCCAAATCGAGACCAAAGTACTCGCTTCGCGGTTGGGATGCGAGGTTTCCAGCTCGTGCAAGAGCAAACACCAAAGCATCTGACTGAGTCAGCGTGGGAACTACTGACTTCGATGTTATGAATTACGTCTGGAGGCATAACAAACCAGCCAACTCCATCAAAAGTTTTTTCCCTCAGCATATCATAGAAAACCTCTTTTTTTTTTTTTTTATCTATCTCCTCTGGTTATCGACATGCCTATTTATACGAACATACCTAGCATGTGCTGGCATAACTAGTTGGTGCTGGCCCCATCAACTTACGACCTCAAGTTGACACCTGTTTTGGCTATTGCCACTTATGATTAAGAAAATGACACGTACCCCACTTGGTTGCCACTCATTCTTACCATGAATTGACACGTAATCTCTAGCCTTGATATAAATGAAAAAACATTCTTTCGGTAAGATTCAGATCTCCGTATCCTGTGCCTCTTGTTCGGCTTCTCTGGTCATTTGTGCTCGTCTCAAACAAGCATAAGCGACTGGCCGCTCAGCTTGTCTTTGATCGCAGACGAACACAAGCTCACCTTCTATCCTTTTACTGATAATATTTTTTCAAATTTGACATGTTCCACGAATAGGACAATGGGACTCCATTCAAATCTTCCAAATCATATGCCCCATTCGATAAACGCTCCGACACCCGGAATGGTCCTTCTCATGCTCGGCCGAACACACCACCTGATACCCCCGTCGCTCGCCTTAAAATGAGCTTGCCAATTTTAAACCTACGAGTATGAACCCTGGAATTATAAAATTTCTCCGACCTTTGCTTGTATATAACATTTTTTAAATCGGCCTCTAATCACTTTTCCTCCAATAGATCCGTACTTAAAGCAAGTGCCTGATCATTGGTGTGTTCGCCGAAGCACATAGTCTGGTAGCTCAGAATTTCCACCTCTGTTGCGATAACAGCCTCCGTGCCGAATGCCATGGCAAAGGGGGTTTCTGCCGTTGATGTTCTGAAGGTAGTACGATATGCCCACAAGAAATCTGACAACTCTTCAACCCATCCTCCCCCTTCGAATTATCAAGTTTAGCCTTCAGGGTATGCTTGATGATTTTATTGACAGCTTCAACTGTCCGTTTGATTGGGGATAATATGGAGTAGAATGACTTTTCTTTATTTCCCCAACGAGCACAATTTTGTCGAAACTCACTTCCATCGAACTTGTTTTTCCATTATCCGTCACTAATGACTGAGGAAGCCCAAACCGACAAATGATATTTTTCCAAACAAAATTCCACATTCTTTGCTCGGTAGCCTTTACGATGGCTTCAGCTTCTGCCCATTTAGTGTAATAGTCAACAACGACCACAACGAACTTCACCCCCGACGTGCCTGTAGAAAATGGGCCAATCAAATCGATCCCCCACTTAGCAAATGACCACGGGATGTATACAGACACTAGTTCTTCAGGGGGGCTATGAATAAGTGGGGCATATATCTGACATTTATGACATGAGCGAGCATAAGCGAGTGAATCCTTTTTGAGTGTGGGCCAATAATACCCCTTGTTCAATGATTTTTTGTATGCAAAACACCGTCCTCCGATATGATTCCCGCATACTCCCGCATGAATTTGTTCCAAAATTACATGACCTTCTCCGGGAGTAAGACACTTTAATAACGGAAGAGAAAAACTTTGTTTATACAAGCATCCACTCAAAATAGTATACCGAGCAGCTTGTAATCTAAGGCGAGTAGCTTGCTCTTTGCTTTCAGGGAGAACACCATCCCAAGATAGTTTAAAATTGGGGTCATCAAGTTTAGTTTAGCCCGCTTCGATGTATGGGCGACCACAACTCTTGGAATTGATGGCGAAGCAGGTTGTGGACGATCCTGGCGTCGATCATGCTATGCTCCTTTGTTGCCCGAGCGAAAGCATCGGCAAATGGGTTGTCGATCGAGGTAATTGCTCGATATAGACTTGTTGGGCCTTTCAAGTTCGAGCTAGATCTTTGGTATTGTAAAGCATCAACAAATGAGTTGTCCAATCGAGGTAATTGCTCGATATAGTCAATTTTTGGATTCCCGTTGTCATAGCCAGCCCAGATCAAAGTTCCTTCATTGTTGGTAGATGAAATCGAAGCGAATGGTATTAAAGGTTATCATCCGAACCGCCCTGCTCTCAAACACGAACCATCTCAATATGCCATGGTTGATTGATACCTTTATACAATGGATATGTCGGGAATCATGAAATCGATATCACCAATTTTGAGCGTAATCCAAATTGTCATTGCCCATTTGTAGCCCATCGGTCAACTTGTCGTAAGGAAAGTAGTTTCAGAAAAAAATATGGTCGCTTCATTGTTGGTAGATGGGAAATCAAACATAATAAATGGTTGTCGAAAAAAGGTTGTAAAGTTGCTACTTTGGAGCGAGCAGACAACGTTTGGTAATCCACTTTGGCAATGTTTTAGTCACGAAATCTCCATTTCTTTAATGCATCAAAAAGGCTTACATTTATCTCGGTTTGAAGATAAACCCGATTCCGGAGCTAGGCGTCGATTAGCTTTTGAACTTATTTCACATTTCTAGGTGGTTGCATATGCATACTTGAATCTTGATGGGTTGCCTCAATCCCCGTTGGTGACCATATGTCAGAAATTTTCCGAATGAACCAAAAGCGCATTTCTTTGGGTTCAACTCCATATTATATACGGGAGGATATCAAAAGCGTCTGTCTTTAATGGTCTTCTTTGTGCTCGCTTTTGACTACAATGTCGCCGATGTATACCTCGATAAATACGCCTATGTGTTCGTTGAACATCTTGTTCTGACCTTTGATATGTTGCTCCCATTCTTGACCCAAAAGGCATCGTTAACAATACATATTTTTTCCGTTTTGCAAAGCGAGGTACTTTCTTGGTCGTCGGGATGCGAAGAATTTGATCGTGACAAAAGCGTCCATAAAAGTCATTAGCTCATGTCGTGGTCTTTATCAACCAAGTAATCAATATGTGGTGCAGGGAAAATTATCTTTGGGACAAGCTTATTTAGATCGATAAAATGATGCACAACCTCCGGTTTCATTCGAAAGGGTTTCTTTAGTCATCTTGGGCATTTTACCTCCGGAAGCTTGTTCTCTTTCTAATCGGTATCGAATGCGTATTTCCCGGACCAAATTTTCTCGTTTACGAATTATTGGGACTTGTGTTGGGTTGATATTGAGGTGGTGGCATTGTTGATATTACGTTGCGTCCTTACATAATAATGGTAGTAATCTCATATTTCCCCCGCGCCCCGCTCATCCCTCCGTCCGCTGGCCCGCTCGAACGGAAAGCACAACTAGCGCCCACCCCGATTGCGGCGGATCCTGTATTTCGGCCCTCGGCCTAGGTACGCCCGTAAAGTTGCTCGCGTCGAGCGCGGTTGCCTCCCCTAGTGCGCGTTTGCGACAACGCTTTGAGTATTCGGATTTTAGTGTTTTAATGACGTCAAATGCCACGATGCGGTTACATTTATTTACCAAAAATAAATAAACCTCATCTGAAATCTATTCATTGATCAAATCAAACAAATTAATCTTTAATTTTCTGCACAAAGCGAATCGAATTAAAAATTTATGCATCATGGTTATCGTGCGTAAATAAACACATTAAATTCCATGACAATTGGATACACCAAAAATGGATCTATGCAATTCTGCTATCGATTTCAAATTTAATGTTTTAAATTAAAATTTAAAACATTTCTAGGTTAGTAGCTCCGATACGCATAGGGAATAAGTTGCACGAGATCTATTAGGGGTGAATATTTAAATACAAATTTAATTCTTATAATTATTACTCAATGAATTAATCTATATTAATTCAAATAATAATCAACAACATATCATGCATATATAATAATTACGTAAAACCTCCGACGCGGAAATCTCTACGAGTTTCGTGAAGCGTACCTCTTGGGATGACAATTTCGGCTGATTAGACTAACCAAAAGAACTTCTCAAGTATTCTCTTAGTCCTCGTTTCATTATCCGTTGGTAGGACACTTGTGAGCGATTTAACAAAGGAAAATAAATTATGTTGTTCAACTTTTGTGGATTTACTAATTTTTATGGAACCTTAGGAATGAAAGAATCATCCTATTTATAGAGTTCAAGTGGTGAAAATTGTGCCCAAAAATAATGTGGAAAAATCTTTTCTTGTGGTCTTAAATCTTGAATATATCTGACTATATTCTTTTTTGTATAATTATAATATTCACAAAATCCCCTTATGTATTTATGGTTATTTGAAAAATATAAGGGATCAAGAATCCAAGATTTGGATCTTCTTGAATTTATGAGATATTCTTGTATTTAGAAATACATATCTTCCATAATATTTTTCAAGAAAATCAAGAAAATCTTTCTTGCCCTTATATTTCAAAAATTTGAAATTCTCTTATGAATAAAAGTGGGGATTTCTTGAATTTAGTGAGATAATCTTGTATTACATATTTTTAACATAACAAAATTCAAAGAAAATCTTTCTCCCAACTTATCCATAATTTTGAAAATTACTTGGAAAAATAAGCAACAATATTTATTTTATTTTAATCACCTTTTTGTTATTGGACTATATATTTGGGATACTCGAGAGGCCTTTAGGAGAATTAAATTGACCGTCTAATAAACTTTGAATATCTAATATTGAGCCACAATATTATTCAAGCCCATAAATATTAATTCAACCAATTAATTCAATATGTATTACGATCCAAAAATTATCTTTCCCATGTTTAAGATTATTTAGCCCATTAATTAATTCAAGCCCTTTGCAAATAGCTTTCCATTAATTAATGTTCTGGTCGAGATTTTCAACATTATTATCCATCTGAAAACTAATTCCACTTGCAAGATTTGGTATGATAAATTTGAACCTCCCAAGGGGCAAATGAGCTTGTTACGATTCGTATTAAATCTTAGCAATACGTATGACTAATAATGTCCAAGATAAAAGTATTGAATCTCGTTGATTCTCTACCCCATGATAAGTCAAAGCAATAGTTACCAATCATCGTGATCTATTTCGAAGATTAAGAAATAACGAAATTTGAGGTTAATTCTTCCTTATTGTTATGAAGAATTTGTCTTGGGTCTATTGATATTGAGTGTAAACTCTTTGGTCAAGGCAAGTCATGCTTAGGCCTTCAATCAACCAATGGGTTGTTGTTTCCATCTAGGTCGTGAATGGCGTACTTTTTAGTTACAAGGAATACATTAATTTAATCACATAATGTACGCGTATGACTTATTGAACAATTATGCGGAAATATATGTAACATTCGATAAATTGATAAACAATTTATTTCAGTAAATAAGTTCGAAATTCAATTTTGATTATACAAAGTAAAAAGCACACTTTCTAGTATAATCCCAACAGGCATGCATGCTTAGGATCAATGCCAACCATGTCCTCATGTGACCAAGCGAACACATCCAAATTTGTTCGGAGATACGAGATTATTTCGGTTCGAAGTGGTTAGGGAGTTACGAACCAATGAAAATTTTAAATCCGGCTTTGTTGGGTCGGCCATGATGGACTCAACCGCTTTCGACAGTCTTTTTTTTCGTCTTTTCTTTTGTTTCCACTTGGGATCAATGTTTAATCCCTGGTGTTCATCTTCGACCTCCATAGGATCGAAACCTATGCGAGGTTCTATATCTGGCAATTCACGAGTAAACTGTTCATTGGATGGATCTATATTCATTGGATACGGAGTTTTACAGTCGTCCCGTGCTCTGTGTTTGTTTGGGAAAGTATGCTCGCCCGGGGAGGTTTGCTCGTTCGAGGAGATGCGTTCGCCCGGTGACTTGAGCCTCCGATTTTCCATTCTTGTTCCATCATGCCATCTATATTTTGTTTCTCTGGCCCGCATGATAATAAACAATCTTTTTTTTTTCTGGTCTCCCTTCACGCTGCCCGTTCCTTCTAATGTTGGAAATTTAACACAATAATAATAAGTCGAACATGCAGCTTTGAATTCCTGAATAAACGGGTGACCTAGAAACCCGTTATAAGTGGACGGAGCATCGACGATTACAAAATCTAGCATTCTAGTTCGTCGGATCTCCGGATTACTAGTCGACTCTAACTCGACTCCTAACCTGATCATACCATATGGCGGGGTTATAGATTCCCCGAAACCCATAATGGTGTGATCACAAGGCTCGACATACCCGCTTAAATCACCGACTTGCTTCTCCATCTGTCGTAAAGTGCTGACGAACAAAATGTTCACATACGCCCCGGTGTCTACCAAGAGTCGATGTACCTTCAACCCCAAAAGTCGAGCACTAATGGTTAGAGAATCATTGTGGGGAGTAATGATACCGTCGAGATCGTCATCCGAAAACATGATTTGGTGAGATGGTGGTATATTAGCCGACGTGCTCGCCACATTCACCTGATGTACGCTTTGCATGGCGCGTATCTCCATTTTTTTCCGTCTGTTTGACAACGTCGGGATCTGATTGCATCCACCCACCCGCCCATAATTCGGGCGGATCATATTAATTTCTTGGCTCTCTCGACCTCTGTTCGTTGAAGGGGCTCCTTTCTTTGGCAAATCCAATTTCTTGCGAAACTCCTCTTGATCACTGTCAGATAGCTCATCCATTTTACGTTTTCTCCTTTGGTTTTCCGACTTTTCATCTCGAGAATCTCTGCTCGCCGGTTTTTTGAGGAATTGAGTAAGGCGGTCTTCTTCATACAGTTTCCACAACTGACGAAGTAAATCATGACATTCATCGATATTATGTCCGATATATTCGTGATACGAGCAGAACTTAGAAGCATTAAGAAGACTTTTATCTCTCGTGATTTTCCGGGGTTTTTCCAACATATCTCGATCTTTAATCTGACTGTACATTGTTTATGTTGAAACACCTAAAATACTACGGAGAGCATGCAGCCTCTGCTCCTTCTTCAAAAGGTTTAAAAGATCCCGGAGGCTTATAACCCCCTTGACTTGTTACTTTCCTACCAGCGACCACTCTTTTAGTCTCAACCTCATGTCCTAAACGTGATTGGGCGAGCAGCTCTTGCATAGATATAATTTTGGCTGCACGTTCTCGGAAGTCGACATATGTGTTTGGCCAATCTTGATGCATGACTTTCCACATATCCGAATTCAATGTCAAACCACCCACCACGGTAAAGATTTTAGCATCCTCTTCGACAGGAGCTCCGTCGTATAAACATTTATCAAACCTTTCTACGTATGCTCTATCTGACTCGTCTTTTAGCTGGAAAAAATGCGTCAATCGTTGTTTTGGCGCAGGGCGAGCACACATTGACTAGAAATGGGATTGGAACTTCTGTCCAAACTGTGTGAAGGAGGTGATCGAATCAGCGGGCAAATTTGAAAACCATCTGTGTGCTCGGTCCCCCAATGTCATGGGAAATGTTCGACATTGAGTGGCATCAGTGGCGCCCATCGCTATCATATAGTCTGAAAACTTACTGAGGTGGACATGTGGATCTGATTCAGCATCGAATGTAGGTATGGGTGGCCGATTTTTTTTTCGTATATGATATATCCATGATCATGATCGCGGGGAGGCTTAACATGGAATTGCGCCCGCAAACTTTTGGCGGCGGATATGGCAATCTTTCTATGGCAAATCTCGCAAATCTCATGAACTTCTTGAACGAGAATGGGGTTGGGTTCCATCGTGAGGACAGGTTGGTCATGCTCGCGATGGGACAATCCCCTTCCGTGTAAGCCGGTGCTACCCAATCGATGATGGGATGGATTAGTTGCGATGGATTTTTTACGGAATACACGACCTTGGAGTGGATTGGTCGATCATGAGTGCAAGTATGGGCCATCGTATTCGCCAATGTTCCTTTCTTTGGATCGCCGCCTATGATCGCTTAATCCGTTCTTTTCGCCACCACTCTCAATCGTTCAAATCTCGACCGTCTCGGACCCTTGAAATTTGGTCGCCTGACAAGTTTTTTGCTTCCTTTTCTCCGCTTACAGGCGGCTTTATTTTTACGTTACATTTGTCTAAAGTGTGTGAGCGTCGATCATCTTCCTCCTGGACTTTCAATTTAGTCAATTCTTTTTCAGCTCTATCTCTCTGTGTTCTTAGCAAGAATGCGATCGCCTTCGTAGTTGCAGTAGGATGATTGGCTATATCTTCGAGATTAATAGTCTCCACCGCCAAATTTTCTCGAGGCCGCGACTGAACCTCCTCGTGAATATGCAGGCGGCTTTGTCCTGATCCTTCTGTCTGAGTATTTCTTGATTGAGACATTATATTTCTTTTTTCTGCCTGGTTTTTTGGAAAGTGTTTGGATTGGTTATGGATGTGTTCGCACAACCCTCCTTCTAGCGTCAATTGTTGCAAGTTGTATTATGTGGAAATATGATGTGGCGTATTTGATAACAACTCACAAACAAAAATATGATGTGTACGATATTACTATAAATGACAAGTATTTGTTGACCCAGTTCGTCAAAATTGACTACCTCTGGGGGCATACCAAGCCAGGGATATTAGCTTATGTAATACAAGTGAGCCGAGCACAACATACTTTGTGACTGGCATCATTTACACGAGGGATGATATAATGGAATATATGTATTTTATGGGAAATATTTTTCCAACCCTCTTTATGATTTTTCAAGGTCTATTTATAGCATTTTGTTAAGCATGTGCTGGTTTAGTAAGCACGAGTTGGTGACTTTATGGCATGCAAGACTTTATGTGGTATCTCCACGTTTTTCTATCTCGTCTCCATGATCGACACCTGGACTTACCTGCTTATGAAGTTCTTTTCCTACTTGTTGTCCAGGTGGCTGGGATTGGATAGACGACCCGACTTTTTATTTGCAGCTGGCCAAATGTATTTATTCGAGTCGCCTGTTCGTCTTTAAGGGGCGAGCAAAACGCCCTTATTCTGCTTGATTTCCCATTTGTTCACTCCCTCTGCTCGCCTCCTTTGACTGGCCAATCACAACGAGCATAATATCATGCTCGGCTGGGGACCACTTGTCCAACGAGCGGAAAAAATATATAATTTAATAATGCCTATGTTCATCCAGCTGTGTGAGATATTGAAATGCTTTGACCGATCACAATATATATATATATATATATATATATATATTAAATAGTGATTGGCTTTAGATAATGAGTAACACCATATGAACCAGATATATATAAACTTTATCATTGTTATGATAATTGATATTTTTTCTAGCCGAGGTGTATAATATAATTTATTTTTTATAAATAATAGTGATAATTTTTATATATAACGATTATATTAAAAAAATAAAGTTTACCGTGAACTCAAGTTCACACAAGTTTTTGTCTCTGATAATTTACTCTCTTTTCATTGTAACACGATTGATATATAACTAGCATTATTAAAATGCACATTAGCATTATAAAAAACATTTTTAAAATAATAGGCTTCACATAATTTTTAGCACGTTTATATTATAAAACAATATTATTTAGTGTAACTTTAGAAATGTACTGAAATTCTTTAATGTATTGAAATTTAAGTGGTTCTCTGCCACTCATGATTCATGAATGGTTTAGAATGCAAAAATAACGAGCACTCATGAATTTTACAAAATATATTATAAAAATTAGAAGTTTAAGAGGTTTGACGTTTGTTATAAAATAAAATTTAATTATATGTGGATTTACATGTAGTTCGCAATATGTATCCCAAACATTCTATATGTATCAAGAAATAATAAAATAAATAATTTTGTTTACAATATAACTTGGTTTTCATAATTTTATTAAATTAGTTAGAATATTTTTAAATAAAAAATAATTAAACAAAACAAGTTTAATTCATCATATTATCTATTCAAAAAATAATAATCTTCATCCGATCACTCTCATTTTCAACAGACATGTCACATCAACTATAATCATTACACTTTTTTTACATCCAATCACACTCTTATTTTTCAAAACTATTCATCCAAAAAAAAAATTCTCATAAAAATGAGAAATGAAAAAATGACATTTCATCCAAGTACAACCTTAAAATTCAAAAAAATTGGGTTTTGGAGTTTTGAAAAAAAAACACTTATCATCCATAAAATAGAGAGAGCAAATATGCACTTATTTTAAAAATAAGTGCTTATTGAATTAGAGTTGATATCTAAAATCCCCCTAAGTGGCATTGGTTTGGACATATTTATAGAACTTTATATTATAGCAAAATTGTTGTGATTGTTCGAATTAATTCCACTTTGATGAATTTGAATTCTTTTTCATAGAAGAACTTCTCAGTTTATAAATAAAATCCACCAAATATATCTGTATACAACTTGTCGGATTTCGATAAAGCTGTCAGGTTATTATGAAATTAGCCCTCAACGTGTTGTATAATTAACTTGCTCCTTATAACAACAATTTAAATTAACCCTCGGAAAAAAATTAATCCAACAATATGCATGGGTATATTCCGAACGAAATGATCTATTGGAATAATTATTGTTCCACTTTATATTTTATCGTATAAATAAATAATACTTGAAATAATAAAAGAAAATTAATAAATTATCATACACTCAATCCATGTATTAAGGGCGTCAAAATAGAACACCGTAGAATACAAAAAATGTAAAATGGTATAGAGGATTGAACTGGTGTATATTTTCATGTGAAAAAAGTTGCCACAGATATTGTGGCAAAACCGCTAAATTCCATAAATTAGCTGAATTATCCAGTATATAAATTTTAATTTTTAAATAAAAGAAAAGGAAAGACTGTTGCGCCTAGAAAATAAAAATAGCAAACTACATAAAAAAGTACAAACGAGAAGACTTTGAGAAAATAGAGCTCCCAAACGCAAAATCAAAAGTCAAAGTCCGGCCGTATCTAATGGCTGATAAACCACCGCCACAACCACCGCCTAAACCACAGCCGACGATCACTCTCCCGCCGCGAACTTTGACTGAAAATGCCTTCATCGGCGCACTTGGAGCTAGTCCGGGACCGATGTCTCTGGTTTCGAGTTTCTTCGCCGAAAATGACCGCTCAGTCTCCTTCTCCGAACTTCTCACCGGCGCCATGTCTCCTGATAGGCCACTGGAAGGTAAACAGAATAGCGCCGCGTCGCCGCAGGCGGCGAGTGACGGCGGAGGGAGTAGGAGTGGGGAGTTTAGGTTTCAGCAGAATCCGCCGGGAACGGTTACAATTCCGGCGGGTATGAGTCCTGCTGGCTTGCTTGATTCGCCGGATTTCTTTTCGTCGTTGCAGGTAGTTTATGAGCTTTTGAATTTACACTTCAATTAAGTTGATTTTGTGTGAATTTGTGTTTTATTAGATGTTAATGTGAAGATATGCAAATGTAATGTTGTGATGATCTGAATTTTCTGTGGAAAAGGGGGAAAAGGGCTTTTGAAAATGTTAGTTTGATATCCAAATTAAGTAGAAACTCCACTCTTTTCCCCTCTAGTTCATACTTAAATGAAGATCTTGAATAAGTATCAGGTAATCGAAGTATAGATATGACAAAAGTTCCGTTGATGAATGCTCGTATATTCAATTTTGATTGTTGAATGAGGACTCTCTTAGATGATACGATCAAAGTATTGTTAATCCGTTAATGCAAGCTCGTATATTTAATTTTGATTGTTGAATGAAAAGCATCTCAGTAATTGAACTATGTTTCTAAAAGTAAAGCATGTGGATGCAAACTTAATCTCAGTTAGTTTTGGAAAGGAATTTATCAGTGTAAGGTATTAGCAACGCACGCCAAGGCGCCTCTTGTCCTTTTTACTAAACATCACATATCGTCTTACAAAATAAAGTTCGGTACCACATGAAATCACGTAACATTACCCAAAGGTCTTCCAATGAACATTAGAACGTATTGTAAACATAAATAAAATAACGGAAAAGTTGTGAAGTTAGACTCCGTTAACACAAGAAAAAACATTAACTGTAGCAAGAATCTATAAGTAGCGAATCGAGTCATTTATCACATGTTTTCTCTTTTTATAGTATCTCAAAGTGATTCCCGCTTAATAGATTGTCACATCGTGAAGTATGGTGCTTGAAGAAAGCAAGACCATCAGATCTTGGTACAAAAACTTTTGTTTTACTCTCTCAATTTTGTTAGTTGTTTCAGTCGTATTTGTATCTAGAATCTTTTGATGTTAGTATGCATTAGAATATCAAAAAGAGCACCACATTTGTAAAGCTTACACATTTGGACATGTCTTCTCTTTGTGTCCCTGAGTTCAATATTATGCTGCAATTGCAGTAGAGGCTGTAGTCTGTAGAGTTCCCCCCCTCTCTCTCTCGCTCTCTTAAGCCTTAACAAATTCTTAAGTAATGAGTCTCGTATTTTTTTTAAAAAAAATTCTCTTGTGGGGACATAAGAAAAGGGATGGAACCTTACCACTTCATTGTCACCATAGATTTTAAGTGCAAAAATGTTGGGTTTTACTCTTCCCGACGATGGTACAAATGGTGTGACCTTTAAGTTTACTGCAACAACAAGAATAATATGACAGAGAAGAACGCAACATGACATATTTGGGGGAAGTCTATGGCTTCTTGATTCTTCTTCGCTTTACCTTTATACTTAGGCAGTTAGGATACTTACTAGATTTTGTGGAGAAACAACAGTTGTTTCTTATACTAAGGTGCTCCTTTATGTTTTCGGATTCTTCCTTTATGTAGAAATATACATTTCTCCTGTGACAAAAACTCGTATGAGACGGTCTCATGCATGAGATGGGGTACAACCTAGCATAAATCAACATCCATTCTTCCCAAAGTGTTAAAGCGCCAATGCCCAAATTATGCCCCGTTTCACCGTGAGACCGTCTCACGCAAGTGCCCCTCATCAATATTTTAAGGCAATTATCCTGGAACTTTATCTAGTAATACAAATTTATTTTGTTTGTCATTGAAACATGGAAGATTTTAGATATTCTTATAGAAATCATAGGGAGTAGAATTTAATTAAGGTTTCCAGTAACAGAACTACTCTGGTTTCCTTGTATTTTGGACATATAAATTCAGTTTTGCATTTGTTGTTCATACCCAATACCCATTTGTCCATTTTACTTGAAACAGGGCCAATTCGGAATGCCGCGTCAGCAATTCCAGTCCCAGGCTCAAGCTCATATTCAAATGCAATACCCATCTTCATCAGCATCTTCTGTATCATCTCTATCACAGTTCCAACCTTTTCGTCCCGATGCACAGCAACAGATACTTCCACCTTTTCCCGACCCTAAAGAATCGTCTGATATTTCTCACTCCGATAAAAAATTTCAGCCTCCTAACATCACTGTAGATAAACCTAGTGACGATGGGTACAATTGGCGCAAGTATGGGCAGAAGCAAGTGAAGGGAAGTGAATTTCCTAGAAGCTATTACAAATGTACCTATTCAGATTGTCCGGTGAAGAAGAAAGTTGAACGGTCTCTTGATGGTCAAATCACGGAAATCATATATAGAGGTCAACACAACCATCCTCAACCTAGTAAGCGAGTAAGAGATAATGGAAACTCAAATGGAACACAGGGGAACTCTGAATTTGGCTCCGAGGGTCAGACTGAAAATTTCAAGCCCGAGGATAGGCGCCCTTATTTACTAGAAGCTAAAGATCAGGGATCCAGTCGAGTTACACCTGAAAATGAATCTAAATCAAGTGATAGTGATGGAGTGGGCAAAGATGAAACTAGAGGAGATGAGAGACACGACGAGCCTGAATCTAAGAGAAGGTATATATATATATATATTCCCTTGTTACGGCTACTTTTAAATGATAGTTTAGGATATCTGATAATTTTTTTACACTTATAAAACATTAGCAGGAATGTTGAGGTTCAGAATCCAGAGCAAGCATCGAACCATCGCACAGTTACTGAGCCGAGGATCATTGTTCAGACGACTAGTGAAGTCGATCTTCTAGATGATGGTTATAGGTGGCGAAAGTATGGCCAAAAGGTTGTTAAAGGGAACCCGTATCCAAGGTCAACATTAGCTCTCTCGTTTCCTTTTCACAGAAAATCGGGGTTCATTCCTTTCATGATATTTTCATGTTTTAATATGACCTGATATTTTTTATCTGAGAAATCACGACGTTTGTGATTCCAGGAGCTACTACAAGTGCACGACCGCTGGGTGCAATGTCCGTAAGCATGTTGAGAGAGCTGCAAGTGACCCGAAAGCTGTGATAACAACATATGAAGGCAAGCATAATCATGATGTACCAGCTGCTAGGAACAGCAGCCATAGCAATGCTGCTTCACAATTGAGACCTCAAAACACGGTAGTTAGGCCGGTGGCAAGTAGAGGAACGGAGTTTGGAAACGAGCAACAATCCGTAGCCCTTCTTTGATTCAAAGAAGAGCATATAACATAGCTTTCTTAATATGTGAGACACTACTAATCACAGAAAGGCTGCCACGACGTACAGGAGACTACATGCTTTGCATCGTTTGAGCCATTATTTTCATTCTATACGATTCTCTCCATTTCTTTTATGTAAATTTCTTACAAATTTGGAGAGAGAGAAACACATTATTTAGGGTTCCACTTGTTTGTATTTTTACACATTATTTTCTTATGTATCTATTTCTCCAAATTTACAAGAAATTTACGGATAAAATAATGGAGAGGATCGATTTCCAACATTCCAACGTCTGCAGAGAAACAAGATTATACAATGTGGTAACCATGAGATCTTTCTTGTCTTTAATGTGGTAATTATGATGACAAAAAGTACATTCATTGTTATCATCACAACTGAGAGGTGATTCTCAGGGATTTAAGGAATCAATTTCAAAATCATTTGGAAACACAATGTACTTCATTAATCACCTATGTATATTTAACAACCTATAACCAAAAGCAGCATTTTCACATCATCAAACATGGATATTCAAACTTAGCTTCTAGTTCAAAGGATCCACAGCATACTGCACGCTTAACCTTGGTGATGCTAAAAATGTGTAGATACCAACTACATGAAATGATAAGCAGTTCACCTTATTGGTTACCAGTTTTAGAATTTCATTGACACAACTTTTTCAACATTCATCGACATTATAATCTGAAATCGGAACTGTGTTCGATTAGTAAAATCACTCACACATGAAAACATTTAAAGAATCACCATAATGAAGAATTACTGATAGTGAAGCATATGTGAGACATTTCCAACAGTAAAATTTGATTACAACAAAAACATAACATATGCCATCAAGTACTAACTAAGATTAAAGGCTCCAACTTCATGAGTTCACCCCTCCTATACAACACCACTTTTACACAAAAGAGATATTCTTTAACAACTTATAATCTATAACTATAAGAGAGCAAATCTGACCTAAATCAGTATTCCCATCGCGTTCTTTAAGCTGCAAAAGCACACGATTTTTAGACGACATAAACAACATGAGGAACCTTGCCATCATCAAAAGGCAAGTGAATATACTCCTGAGCAAACTCCTCCGCGATCTCAAAAGCAAGCTCCCCCTGCATCGCCTTACAATACATAAACAACACAGCAGTTGCAGCAACACTGTAAAGCATCAAAATCGTCATACACCCCGTGTAAACAACCGTCTGAAAAATGAACGCCCAGCTAACCCAACCTCCGCCGTTCAATCCACCTGCATTCGGCACCAAAGTCGAACACAACATCCCCAAAAACCCAAGCAAAACAGCAAACAACAGAATCATAGCAAGTGCAACACCTTTCATCCCTTTCAACAAATACGAGCTCCTTCTCAGAGCTTCAAACCCCCATTTCGATTCCACAACGACAATCACATTCGACAAATACCATTCAACTTGCAAGTGCACCAAAAACCCCACAACCAAAGCTAAAACCAAGATAACAAATCCCATAAAGTAGACATTATCATAATCCATATCAAACCCAAATAAACCAAACCCGTTATACACCAAAGCAGTGAAACCCCCAAATGCAATCACAGCCAATCCCATAATAATCAGGCTTAAAATCAAAGTAGCAATAAGGGGCAAAAACGAAAATACAATAGACCTAGTTGAGGCAATGAATTTCACGGGCCTACCGTAGAATCCATGGAAGGTGCTGTGTGTGATAGACGCGGTTGCACACAGAGAGAGAAGAAAAACAAAAAAGGCGTAAATAATTGGGATAAGGATTAGGGATCCGTCAATTGGGGTAATCTCGAGCTCCGGCGCGGCGAAAAAGAAAAGGGATTGGCGATAGTGAGAGAGGAGTGATGGGGACTGCGCGATTGAAGGGTATACGATGAGAGAGAAAGAGAGAGGGAGGAGAAAGAGGACTGAGAGAGCCAGGAAATGGCGGGAGTGGGCGTTGATTATGCGCTTGGTTTCGGAGAGTACGCCGAAGAGATTTAGGGTGTGAGTTGACATGATCGGGAATTGCAGACGGAGAAATTTGTGCTCGTTTGTTTCTGTGCGTGTGTGAGAAGAGAGATGGAAGAACGGACGATTTGAGAAGACGATTGGGAGGAGAATTTGACGATTTTAATATGATTGGATGGGTAGTCGTTATCTGTTTTTTTTTTCTATTGACGTTTTCATTACTTTCATATAAAGGTTAATAATTAGGAGTACATTATTTTCATTTTAAATGCATATTAATCATGTGGAAAACTTATAATTACGTTTGTAACTTAAAATTCATTACTAATCATATAGAATAAACTTGTATGACACGGCCTAATGGTAAGACGGAACATATTGTTTCCATTATAGATGAATTTAGAAATTTTCGAACAATATTTTCTTATAGTTTGAAATTTAAAAATTAGACTTCAATATATACTCTTATAAAGTACACATAAGCCCTTATTTTTTACAAAATTTGATAAAATTACATCATTTTTCACTCTGAATACAATAATAATACACTATCAATTATTATTAAATATTAATTTGATATAAAATAATTTTTTTTTTTACTAAAATCTTAAAATAAATATATTTTTTTTACTATTCATCAAAATTTTCAATTTATAGAATTTTGATATCATGACTTCTCTCGTATACTTAAATTTCGAAACAAACGTACCCTTATTAATATAGGAGGTAATATTAAAAATTCAGATGTAAAGATTAGATATCAAGTAAATAAGAACTTAATAAATTTCACTGTAAATTATTGTACTAGAAATATATAAAACAAATAGATTAAAAGTAAGGGGTCTTACTATAAAAAAAATGAAGACAGTTCCCTATAAAATCAAATAGAAGTTGGAAGTTGGAAGGGAGTATGAATTCTGCAGAAAAGGGCAGATGAGTTGGTTCAAGCAAATAATTGGGCTCTAAATTCTATGGGCTTCGTATATTCTAGGTATCAGGTAAGCGCTGTCCAGCAAATGTTTAATTATCTCTCATTTTTTTGTTTTCTTAATGTTATCCTATCACTCAATTTCCCGTTTAATTTCCTTTCGTTCAATTTCTCTATTATTGCACCGCCAGTATCTGCCGCCGATTTCAATCCGCCGTCGGTCCTCTACACTCTCTCAATATCAATTCGTCTTCACACAATTTTCAGCACCAACTAAAATACCTGTCTCCGCATCACCGACTCCCCAGTATAAAACCCACCACCTTCCCTCGCCGTTGGCCATCTCCGAAACTAAAGTCTCCACCGTTCCTATTCAGTCTCACCAGCCGGAAATCTATTCTGCCTTACCGGTTTAAAGGTGAAATCTTCGAACCTTTTTTTTCCCAATACGTACTGTTTTTTGTTTTAATCTACAAAGGTGCAGATTTGTAGTGTGTTTGTGTTTACGCGTGTGCCTCTAGGGTAGTTAATTAGTGTTCTTATTGAATTAATGTTTTGGTTTTTAAATTGAGTTCTTAAATTAAGCACCTTCGTGGAGATTACTTGATAGTTGCTCACCAAGTGTTTGGTAAATGTTTCTTTAAACAAAAACTATATCGGTCTTTATGGTTTTCTTAATTGTTTGCTTGGTTATTTTAGCTTTGTTTTCTATAAGCTTTATGATAATTATGGAGTAATCAATAAAGTCTAACACATTGCTTCCAAAAATTACATGCTTGATTAGGTTGTATTTGCTTTTAAACTCTGTAACAATTAAACTATGTTTAGTTTGGTTATAGGCGTAGTGTATCTATATTATGCTACGTATGCAGAAAATGAGATGCATATTTAATCACAGGCCATTTGTTCTTAATTGTTTTAATATAATGACATTGTTGATGCACAACACTTTTATATGATTATTGTTGTGTTAAAGTGGAAATCCAATGAGGTGTTTGATTAGGTCATCTATGTTCCATTACTGCCTTCATGTGTAATTAGCAAGAGTAGAATTTTTTCCCTTTGCATGTAATTTGTTTAGAATGTGATTTAGATTTTGATGATTCAACATGTATAATTATGATTGCTGTGCGCATTAATAAAGTTCTTTTTTGTAGTCTCATTATTTCTTCAAGTTTCTGTCACCACTTTCACTAACCAGCCTATTAAGACAGTATTTTTTTTTTGGTTTTATTACTTTTGTTCATATATCATTCACTTGGAGAACCTTCTACTAATGCATCTTGAAATTCAAGAATCAAGAGAAAAAAGCTGGTTTGTGAGGGCAGTAGGGAGTCACCAAATGGGATCTTATATTGTTCATCTGAAATGTGATCTACCCTTCACTGATTACCAGAAGTCCAAAAGTTAAAAGAATCAACATATAACAGAAACTTTCTTTATCTGGATTCTATAAATGTCATGAATTAATCAGTTACACTACGAATGGCTTCAATCAGATAAAAACCTAGCATCTCTCCATTGTTCTTAGGCATATGTTGTCACTTTCACATATGGTTCTTGATAAGAGCAGTACCAATTCATACACAGTGCATCATAATGTAACAAGCACATGATCTATGTGTTGACATAATTACAATGAATATTAGGAAGATTAAAATGAATAAAGATTTGAGGGGAAAGATGTGAACATTATAGTGAACATTATAATGCCGCCAACCATCAATCCTCTTTATAACTTTTTCCTTCTCATTGTTTTTTCTCCATCAGTCGGACTGCTTTTGGTTTAATTTACATTCGCTGTCATATTTTTATGCATTTAAATTATTGTGATAGGGCATGTTAATATGTATTTAAATAGATGCTTGGGACAAGGATTTTGGAGGCATCTTTCTTCTTAAAAAAGAGATCTACACTGTCTGCACTCTGTATATAAATTTGGAGTATGAGTTTCTTGTTTTCTGTTGAAGAATTGGAGGAGTTTATGATATGATGATGAAGATATGTTTGCAAAGTAGAATTCTTTTTTCTCTCCTCTGAAGCTAAATTTTTTATCAATTCTGAATTCTTTACTGTTTTGAGTTGAATTTGAGACTTTTGCAGTTGTGCAAATACATGTTTGTTTGTCTCAATTTCACTGTCTATTTAATGAGGGATGATTGAGGTTTCAGAAATGAAACTTTGGAATTGATCAGTAGAACATCTTGCAAGCATTTTAGTAGAAAATTGAGATATTACCACTAATTTTTAGTGCATTGCTATATTATATAGGAAAAAAAATCTTATTATAAATTTTGCAACAATAAATGTTTTTTTAGTTAAATTAGTCAGTTGTGCAACTAAAATTATAACATGAATGAATATTTTACTCTTAAAAAAAAAATTATTATCTAGATCGGGAAATGAGGGAGAAATTATTTTAGCATTTTTGTCAAATGAAGGAGGATTCTTCTAGCTTTCTATGCCCTTTCTTTTACTCTCTGTATACTGAATATACCATCACTCTTCAAATAAATAATTTGCTTGTTAATCATGCTTTGGTACTGATAATTTTTCACTATACAATATTATACAAGCTACAATTTCTTTGTTAATATTTGTCATTCCCCTTTCAAACAGATGTCATGTTCTTTGAATTAATTTTCGAATATCTACATTCATTAAGTGATGGTCCATCAATAAAGATGAACATAGTAAATGATACAAGATGTTTTCTATTGACTTTCTAACGATAAAGGCTGCAACTGACTCTGAGAATGAATTAGCTGACATAGCAGGGCCAATGTGAGTTACAAAAAAAGAACACATTTTTGTGGTTTTCAATAGAGAAGAGTGTTTCATCCTTTTGAGTATAATAGAAACTGTTGCACCGCATTGTACTGCAATTCGTTCATAAATTTTAGTTTTCAAGTAATAATTTTTATGGTTGACCAATATTTATTCTTTTAGGTTTTGCATTCACCAAACGCTACTCAATAGGTACTACTTTATCTTTAATAGTATTAGTTCCAGCAAATTCCTGGATCAAATTAGCATATACTTGTTCACCTATTTGTTACTTTAGCCTAAAAATAAAAGTTATTTCTGATGTCCACATTGTGAAAACCTTAATATATGTAGCTTATAATTTTCCCAGGTACGCAACAAAGGTGGGCAGTATATCTGTTCCTTGTAGACCAAGGTGTTTGACTGTGTGCCTTTTGCGACCACTTTCCTTAATGCTGAAATCCCCGCCTGCATCACACCTCCCCCTTTCCCCCATAGCATGTATTAATATAGTGGAATCTTGGCTTGATTTAAAACTTGTCTTAGAAATGTTTTGATTTTGTTTATTCATCAACATATTATGATCTTTTTTTTCCCTTCAATCACAATACTTATTGGCTGTGAATAATTCCATATGCACGTGTCTGTAAGAGAAAAAATAAGATTGCCAAATACTTGATCTTTGAAACTTGAACATCCATATTCCACATATTCCGCATTGAAGGTCTGGGTGAACACCTCATTTATGAGGTGTCTCCTTAACTAGTTCAAATTAAACTCCCAATTTTACCATTTCTTTCCCCTCTTTTCTTCAACCACCTCTTTTTTCTTTTCCTCTGTCTCAATCTCTGCCAAATTTACAGGGCCGTCCCCGCCGTGCAACTTTGCACACTCTAGTTCTTTTCCTCTCTCGGATGCTATTTTTACGCTCGAATTCAAGCCAAACAGCATAAACGGTAAGCCATTTGCTTTTCTATTTAAGTGTTGACACTTTTCTGGTTTATATCTTCAATAGGCAGTGTTTAATCGTTCTATTAGCAAATCTATCTACAGGGTGGAGTTTCAGCCCCAAGCACAATCTTCAACTTTTGATACGAGTTTGAATGATCGATGGAAAAATTAGCCGGATTTGAAAAAAAAAAAAGAAAAAAAAAAACAATGAACTTTTTCTTCTTTTGGGTATATCAAAGTGAACTGATTTTTTATCTAGAAATTAGCTTTTAATCTCTTTCTGTTGTTTTTTTAATCTCTCTAATTTGAGCCTAAACCAATTAATTATCTCCCTATCTCCCTGCCTTTGAACATGACCTAATTTGATACACATATATTCAACTTACCTAAAGATTGTTGGCTTAATGATGCCTCAGTTTTTATTTTATTTTTTCACTTGATGATGTATGCTACTTATGTGTCATTGTTCCCGAAGATATAGTGCTTTCTTCTGAATCCTTATAAATTGGAATCGAAAGATGAAGTGGAAATGCCCCTATTTGCATGAATATTTTGCTTGCAAGATGAGTTTCAAATTCAAAATTATTCAGATGTTCAGTGAATATATTCTCACATTGGCTCTCAGCAGTTTCTCTGTGCTTCTTTTCCTGTCCCATCACTCTAAAGTGATTAAGCTTATAATCTCATTTCATCGTGTTGTAGGGCTGATATGGATAGATTACGACGAGAGAAAGTAAGGAAGTATGAGGAATTCGTTGATCGTCGCTTGAAACCTGATCTTGTCCATGCTATTGATGAACGGTGCTCCTCTTTTCTCTGCCACAGTAAATTTTCCATCTCCAAAGATTTGACTTTTTCCAGTTGTTTTTCAGGGATAAGATCTTTGAGCAACAGAAGATTTTGTATCCTTCATGTTCTGCATTCATCTTTTAGTAGTTCTTATCTTAAAATCAGGCTCCAAGAATAATTGCTCGATTATTTGAGCATGTGATTTGGTAATTTCTTTCAGAGTGTGAAATTCTCTATGCATTATATATTGCATTTGCTTTCCTTAGCTTGACCCCCTGTAGCTCTGACCTGAAGAGAAACATTGAGAACTTGGAGAAGAACAGTGTGACCAGTCTGAGGACGCTGGTTAACCTTGGTTCTGAAGTCTATATGCAAGCTGATGTGTATGCGTTCCTCCTCTTAGTTAGTACTAATTAAATGTTTATAGGGAGGGTCTTTTATTGTCATCAATATGCAGCAGATGCTACATTTAGTCACACGTTACAAAGCTCACAACATCTAGTCTTTTCGAAAAGGACACCATATTTTCAGAGGCGAAACTGAATATGTAATCTTGTAAAAATTATTTAAATTGATTTTGTTTGATGGTCTTAAACTTGCAGCAGATAATGATAAATATATAGGGAAAATGGGAGATTTTCTTAAATGTCAAAAGTGGTCACATATAAGATTTGAAAATTTGCAAGACACTCGAAATTGGATCTCGATCAACATGGCTTTTTTTTTTTGACTAAGCTGTAAATTAATGTTAAATATGGTGATTTGTTTCTTCATGTTTTCAGACCAAATACGCAGCATATATTTGTGGATGTTGGGCTTGGATTTCACTTGGAATTTACATGGTCGGAAGCTCTGAACTTTATTGTCCTTAGGGAGGAAAATTTATCCAGGTATATACCGTATATTTACTGATACAAAATGAAAAAGATGCTCTTTAAACTGAGTTTGCCTTGGTTGCTTTAATTTTTATTTTTATGACATTTCTTTTTCAAACTACATGCTCAAACTCATAACTTGACAAACCTGATATTACTCTCTATCTTCTTGTAGGCAAATAGAAGAGTACACTCGCTTAATTGCATCCATAAAAGCGCAGATCAAGATGGTAATTATGCAATTTTTTCCCCCTCAATATCATGTTCTTTCTGTTCATGTGAAGGTGTACCAAGAAAAGAAGCATCTTTTATGAAAATGCCATAATCTTTTCAAGATTGAGAAATGACTATCTCAGTTGTTCTTCACCGTATAGTTCCTGATATTCAGTCGAGATATTTTTATTTTGCTATGAAATTGAAATACATTTTGGTTTAAAAGGTGACATATTCTTTGGCTAATGCAGGTATTGGAAGGAATAAGGGAGCTACTTGAGCTACCAATCACTGATCTCTAAGTCTAAAACCATTTTGTATTGATTATGAATTATTTGCTCTGCATATTATTGTTTAAGCCCCTAGGTCGAGTTAGAGAACCTAGAGTCCTGTATTATTTGCATGTTGATTTTCCAATTTACTTTGAAATCATGTAGAAAATGAAATTTTGTTTGGATAAAAGAATTTCGGGAGCAGAAATGAAGTTTTGAGATAATAAGTTGAAGAATCAAGATGACGATGATGATGGTCTGGTTTCACTTGTATTGGTTTTTTCAAACTCTTGGACTATTATCTAAACGACTTTAACCAATTCATAATTGCTGTGTTCTTCTCGTCTTGTTTTGTGTTCTTTACTTCTGTCCTCTTGAGTGTGATTTTCTTTGAAAACCTCCCAGAAGAAGAATGAGTTTACAAACAGTTATAAAGGGTGCATTTGCAAGCAGATTGAGTACTTACTTCAATAATTGTTGAATCTACACCATCCGATTGGTGTTTCATTTATTAATTCTTAATCCGGTTTATGGTCAATTTCAGAACTCCAAAACCCAGATTACCAGGCCCATCTTCTTGGTTATGGGCCGAAGACCCAGAATACTCATTCCCAGTGGCTCAGGTTACTCACGCCTACACATTTAGTAAATGCATCATCTAAATTAATACACACCACTCGTATAATGAATATACTCCCTCTAATTTCCCCAGGATACCAACAATTTATTCCTTCCTTATTCACACTTTCTCTCATATTTAGTTTTTAAAAAAAACCTTGATACACAGGGATGACAACGGGATGGGTTTACTGAATTATTATATAGGAATTTATTTTTTTATGTTTTCTATTTAGACTTTGAGTCACTCTCCTATACACTTATACACCAATTCAAATTTGTGCAATTGGATTCAATTTTAATTTGAACTATGCACTTTAAACCGTAACTCCTAAACAATGAACCTTAAATCTTATATTACTAAAAAAGTAAATCAAAAAAAAAAAAAAAATTTACGGGTTTGGGAACAATTTCAAAAAAATCAAATCAAATTTGATTGATTGGTTTTTTTTTTTTTGAAAAAAAAAAAATTGAACCGAATTAAAAAAAAATGCAGGTATAAAATTAAAATGAAACTGAATTTTGGAGAAATCGAATTAATGTGGAATTTAATTAACTTTTTATTGAGTTTTTATCTTTTTTAAAAAAATAAAAATTTTATTTTTAAATCAAATGTTAAAGTTTATGAAATTTCACAATTTATTTATTTTCAATCAAAAAATAAGAAATATGATTACTTTTTCAAATTCAGATAGGCTAAATAATCAAATTGTTTTAAATAACATATTTTTAATTTTTTAAAAATTTTTAGCATACCTAAGTGTTTAAATCAAGGGAGCGAGACATAAAAGAGTGCAAAGGTATGTCACGTGAAGATTAGGTAATTTGAAAAAACAATCAAATTTTATACTAACCATAAATAGGAGAGTTTATCAAAAGTAGAGTTGAACCTAATTTAAGTTCAACCATAAATTTATGTTTAGTTAAAAAAAAATATATATACACCTACAAAAATTTAAATATATATTTTTATAATTTTTTCATATCATATTTTATAAATTTTGTTATAAAAGACTACTCATAAAAAGTGAACATTTATCCCACATATCGTATTAAGCGTTGAATGAGAAAAAATAAAAAGTGAGTAAAAAATAAAAATTATTTTTAAAATTTTAAAAATTTAATTATTTTTTTAAATTAATAATTTAAGTTATGCATTATAAAAAATGAAACTGAATTTTGGAGAAATCGAATTAATGTGGTTAATTAACTTTGTATTGAGTTTTCCTCATTTTGTGAAAAATAAAAATCATATCTTTTATATGATGTTAATATGCGTATGAAATCACAATTTATTTATTTTTAATCTACAAATAATATCTTAGTTTATTCAGATAGGCCAAATAATCAAATGCATAACATATTTTTTAATTTTTATCAATTTTAATACATATTTTTTCCTTTCTTCAAACTTAACATATAATTCACTTAATACTTTAAAAAAATTTTCGGACTCCATTTTTGGCAAGGTTTGTTTGATTTAATCGTCAAATTGACTTATTTTACTGACGTGTAAACATTAAAATAAAAAATATCACTAATTAAAATTAGAAAATAGTGACCTTTGATGTTTTTATATACCGCGTTTTCCAATCGTAGGTGGTGATATTTTTTTATTTTTTTATTTTAATATTTACACGTTAATAAGGCATGTAGACTCTGACGATCACATCAGACGAACCTTGCCAAAGATTGTGACTCGAAATATTTTTAAACATTAAGTGAATGTATATGTTAAATTTGAAAGGAGAATAAAAATAAAATTGATAAAACCCAAAAGTATATATTAAATTCAATTTGGTCATTCAAATATTTGAACTACTAACCATACAAACAATATTTAATTTCCTTATAGAAAAAAGAGTAGAAAACACAATAACAATCTGATAAGATTGACTAATTCTTGTATGCATATAGGTGCACCGTGCATTTATAATATATTTTAGAATCATATAATTTATTATATTAAAAAATATAACTTATTTATACTAAACTATACAATTATTTATACAAAAAAATAATTATACAATTTAGTGAAAATAAATTATATAATTTTAAAATAAATTATAAATATATGGTGCATTTTGGTGCACATGACACCCACCGATAAGATATAGTTTTAGCATTGTTGTTCACGGTTTTCCCTTTTAATACATTTTCACCCGTTTTTAATTTTTTTTTTTTATTATATCTCTAAATTAAATTTCGTTATTTTTAAAGGAAAAAAGGCCTTGTCGAAACACTGCGTCGTTTTGACGCGGACCCGAAACGAATCAGGTCCGCACCCGCTTCATCGCATCAATCCAACGGCCCGAAATGAATCCTTCTTCGTAAAAACCCTACTTCAGCACCAGGAAACAGGTAGGGGCAGGATAAAGTGGCGTTATTTGGGCTTTGCCGGCGCTGTATAGGCGGTGACCAGCGGTGAACGGCAATTTAAGAAAACAGGGGAGATGGTGCGAGTCGGGGGAAAAGAAGGAAGAAGGGTTTCTTCCAAAGGGTATTATTGGTAGTTTATAATTTGGGTGGGTGAATGTATTAACGTTGGGGTGGGGTGTGTTTCTTAGTTTTAGGCTGAAGTCGCTGTTTACATCTTTCACGACATCGCATCCACACGACTCTAACTTCAATGATGTCTGATTAAACAAAATCAAAATTGGCGGGTCGACCCCCGCCACTACCGCGAACACACAAGGAGTGGTAGACGCCGTAAAAGCTGAAACCTAGGGTTTCAGATCTCTTAAATCATCCGTAAGTTTAGTTTTTTTCTTCTACATTTTTCTATTACATTACTTGCAGACTAGAATGATTTACTATTGAAAGTTGTTGATTTAGCGAAAAAATAAACAGGTATTATTATAATTTAGGGGAATATTAGTATGTTCTTCCACTTCTGAAGCTCTTACGTTATTGGACTGATGGATTTTCTCTTATTTTGATGTATGGTAATAGCTCCCTGATGGCTGCTTGGTGGGAAGGCGTTGATGAAACTCGCGTTCTCGTTGCTCAAGGTATTCAGTGACATAGATAGTTTACATTTTGTTTCATTTGATTGAATTGGTTGTGGATTTCATGTCTGCAGGTCCCTCTACTAGCGGGAAGAGTGCGGGTACAGTTTTATCACTTCGGCACCCCAGAACTGGTAATCTATGGTAAACACTGTCTTTCAATTTTAGGTGGGGGTCATCCTGAAACCATGATTTAGAATCAGCCGAATGTTTGGATAATTTTCCAGTTTGTGTATACACAATAGTCAATAGATTACTTGTTTCTGCTGTGCTCATGTTTCCATTTTGCTTCATGTTTTTATTGAATGCATCATCTGTTGTGTATTCTTTTGGAGATACATTGTTCTGTGACTTCCGTTGCCGTTATTGATTTTGAGGCTTGTCTAAGGAGCTTGTTGGTACTCCCTTCATGTTGTCATGTCTGTCTGTTTATTGGAAATTTACTTGATTTGCGTAGTATGGAGTTCAAAAGTTTTTGATGATATTGTTATTTTACCAGGAAATACAGCGTGCTACCTCTATAGTGATGGAGGTCTTCAAGAGCTTCACTGGTTTAAGCAATCTTATGGGTCCTGGTTCCTTGGGGATTATGTTTGTGAAGGTAAATATTGATGCAATTAAAGTGATAAGTGGTGACAACATATGTGCATCAAATTTACCACCCCTGCCCCAGATAAATGACTGGATGGGTTCTTTTAGCATGTGCCAAGCACCAAAATGAAGTTCCTTCCCTTTCCAAGTTGCAGCCTTCTCGCAATTGTTTTGATGTTATGCACTGCACCTCTACGACTAATATGACACCTTGAAATTCTTATCTGATGTTTTATTGCTTTGCTGCATACAGATGGCCGCTTGTATACTGCCACACCAGTTGATCCTGTTTTCATTCTTTTGCCAATCTTCGAGGAAGCTCGAATGAAGGTCTACTGTTGTCTTTTTGTCTTAGTTGTGGTTTGGAGAACCTTGCTGCTCTTTATTTCTGTCAAATGCTTCTACATGATTTATTTACTCCAGCTGTAGAACTTTAAAAAGCCCCGATATTAATTTCATTCTGCAAACTTTATTCAGAATCTAAACACTTTTAATTCAGTTAATATGATGTGCAAAAGTGAAAATGTTGCATTCACTTTGACATGCTATCTTTAGTGACACTGTGATGGATTGCATGCAGAACGGAGACGAACCAGGGAAGTTTAGGCAACTTGATGAGATTATTTACGTTGATGGTTATCCTGGATATCAATCTTTATCATCGATTGCAGAGAAGACAATGCCAATTGTTTGTGATCTCAAAGGTACTAGCTATTTATTTTTTATATTAATTAGTTCCTCCATGTTAGGTTGTATTGTTACCTTGGAATAAATGACACACTACACAATTAGGGTTTTAATATTTTTAGAACATAATAAGATAAGGGTTATTAATTTTACTAGCAGTCTCATGGCACTTCAACCTAAAAGGCATCTGGTTTGTCTATTACACATTAGTGGTTATTTTTGTTGATGCTCTATGCACATATGACTACGTAGATGGATTATTTTGAGGCCATATTTTTAAGTTTATAGAGTGTTTAAGAAATCTTGTTCTGATGGAGAAGTTTTATTTTCATCAATTGTAAAAGTCATTTTTAGACGTGTGCTATTATTTTCAAATTTGTGCATGAATTATCGTCAATTCTTTATCTTGGTATTGTATATTTTATTAAATTCCAAATATCAGAAACAAAGTAGAGCACAATATGTATGAGTGAAGGAAAAAAAGTTGGGTGTAGAATAGAGGCTGATTTACCTATCCGCTAAAATTCCAGACTGCTTTTGTATTTATGGATATGCTTAAATGATCTTTTTGTTTCTCTTTGACTAGAAGTTGGGTCATCCAAGTTTTTCAGGCTTAATGACTTGAAGGTCCTGAAGTGGTTGTGCTGTAAGGTTAGTCTTGATCTTCTTTTCATGATAAGCATTGCCCACATGGACGTGACAATGAGTTATTACTTGATTTCAAGGGAAGTCGCTCAATATAATTTAATATCAGGTTGACATGTGTCTTAGTTGCATGATTATTTTTAGCATATGAATCTCAAGTTTTTTTCGAGTAAAATCATCTAAATTAAACTACAATTAAAGCAGAAAATTCAATCGATGTCTTATCATGGTAATGCCTTTTCACTGTTGCTTAAGGTGAAGTGGAACTCAAGCATCAAAAATATTCCTTTCTGAGTGCACATCTCTCTTCAGGATAATGCCTATATTCTCATTGAACACATTTTAATATATTCAGTTTGTACTTTGCTTTAAGTATTATCTAAATCTCGTTTCTATATGAAATGCTTATTTCCACTTCCGTTTTCAGTCATTTTTTATTCTGGAAATTTTCAAAGAACTTATACTGCTACTAGTGCTCCGTGTTAGGCTCTTCTAGAAGTCATCTACTATGAAAAAGTGCATTCTCCTATAATTTAGATAGAATTAAGGGTATTGAAATACAAAATAATTTTTATATATATTAAAGATTTCTACAGGAATCCTGCTCAAGCAAACTGCTGTTTACAACTTAAATTATCACAAATCTAACAAAGAAAAACAGCACAATATAAATAAGACTCCCAATCCCTAACCATAAGTCTAATATATCAGGCCGCCAAGTGGAGGAGGCCCACTTGCAGCTTTATTGTTATGAATCTTATGATAACTCAACTTAATTATAATAAAGAAACCTACCTAAATGTGAACATCATTAAATTTCACATGAACTAATTGGCAGATTGGTTTTTTGATATAATGTTGAAATTTCTTGTTGAAGATGCAGAATAAAAAGTGATCAATGAATCACTGTGAATCAAAGAGGTGTTGTTTGTCTTGGCATAAAATATTATTGTAATTCAGTAAAAATAAAATAGCCAAATTTGTTTTCTGTTTACAGTGTCTTTGTTCAGTCTATGGTGAAATGTACTTCGAAGTATTATTCTTCAGTGTGGGAAACGTTGTAAACCCGACAAGGATTACTGATAAAATAATGAGTAGAAATGGATTTTGCTATGCGAAAAATCTGCTCATGTATGTTAGAACTTGGAATTACAGAACAAAGTTACTTTTATTATTAAATGTAATATATGGCATGAATTAAATGATACAATCATACAATTGTTCAAGAGTCATGGATTGATCATTTTTACTCTGATTAATATATTTGTGAAGGCATAATTGGTCCTTTTCACATTCTACCCTGTGGGCCCCCTATTTTCCTGCCTTATTCCTCTCTGATAAATTTTCAATTTCTGAATAATGTAGGCACACCAATTAAAGCAGACCCTACCAACATTGGATGAGAATTATGCTACTCGAGATGAGAGAGATACATGTATGTTGGCAGGAAAATACAGTTTTTTTTCACTTCTTTGCAATAGTGAACTGAAAATGTCTCCTGCTGCATAAATTCCTTGATAAAGATATTTAGGTTGGCAGTACATTGACCTGTTTCCCTGCCTTAAGCATGACAACTAGATATGTAAACAAAATTATCATTCCATAATTCCATGCAAAGTGTGCTCTAAATTTGCTCCAAACCTACTTTTGAGCCTAAAATTTTTTATCTTCCATATATCATTAGTCATAACAGTAAGTTTTCTCTCCTCCATAGATATTCTATTGGGAGATCAAGGAAACTAACCACTTTGAAATAGAATGTTTTTTATCCATCTCCATAAGAAAAAAGGTTTTCTACTCATTTTATAGTCAAATAAATGACTCATACCCTTGCTACAATTTTTTTACCCACATGGCCCACCACTACCCATTTTCCACAGTGGAACAAATTGATCATGCCTGTAACAAATTTTTTTCGGGTCGTTCCAACCGTGGAACAAATTCGTTCCGGTCCAAACTGCGGAAGAAATTTGTTCTGGGTCATTTCACCCCTCTCTCATTACTCTCTCCCCCTATTTTCATTCCACACTCTCATTCTCAAAGTGGGTAGTGGTGGGGCCCTCTACGCAATTTTTAGGGTATATTGGTCTCAAAAGTGGGTAGTGGATAGAAAGCTTTTTTGTTTATAGAGATGGGTAAATAACATTTTTTTATGGAAGTGGGTATTTTTCCCAAGTCTTGGTATTCTATCTCCTTCCCTACTGATGGAAAACATTTGTTTGCATGGCAAATGACATTGTAGTTGTTTAACCAAATGTTTTGTGGAATGAAGAACAGTGATATTTGAGACCTACTAATAATTACTGATTAAGAACTTTTCTATGGCACAGTATTTGATGCAGTCTATATAGTGCGAGAGTACTTGAAGGAGGAGCCCTGGGTGAACCTCCTGTGCAGCAAATTAAAGTATAGTATTGTTTCTCAGCAAGTAAATATAATTTTTTTTCTCAAGGATTGTCTGTTGGTAGAGAAATAAGTCAATTGCTAACCATCTTATTTGAATGTCCTTCTGAAATCCAACCAGTTAATTGTGTAAGTGTCTGAGTATGAATTAACATGCCCGGTGCACATGACTTTGGTAATGATTAGAAAATCGCACTGCAGAATGAAATTCTTTCAATCTCTTGATTATACTTGAAGATTTGGTCTTCCTTTGCTCCAGTGAGGGACAAATAATGAATAATAACTTAATTTTTATTTGGGCACACTCATCAAACATGAATGTTTGATAGAAGTATATCTAATCATATAGCACTATAACGAAGTGTTGAGTTGCATCGTAATATCTGTGCAATATAAACAGGTGCCATCAACTTAAGACCAACTTCCCCTGAATTGGAGTTTGTAATACTTGTGCAATTATATTTTATGCTTCATTTAGTTTCACATTTGAAGTATGAATACAAATGGAAGAATCTAATGATGTATATTCTTATTAGTATACAACATTAACTATTCTATTGCTCTTATTTGCAGAATAAACATACAGGACTGCGCAAACACACAAGATGTTGGAATACTTCCATCTTCAATCGAAGCTGGTGGTGCATCATTTAATCCCGTGCAGGTACTACTAATACAGAATCAGCAAAATTGTAATTGTTTCCAGTATATAATGGTCTTCAAGGAGGTTTTCTGTTTGTTAAACGAATCCACTGCTATGCAAGTTTTTGAGATATTTCCGGTTCTTCGTCGCAGGGGAATAATGAGGTGGAGAAGAAAGTTCCTCGAACAACGAGACAAGCAGCTAAGAAGGCCAAAGTAGAGAAAGATTCACATAATATCAAAGACATGTTCTCCAGGGCAACTAGAAAGAGAGGGTAACAGATTATTATTTACCTTAATTACAATTGTTTAAATGGAATCCTTTTGGATTAGGTTCTTAGTTATATGTATGTTTTATGTATGTGCTCTACTTGCATAAACCAAGGAACATATTTGGATTGTACCTTGCAAGTTGCAACTTTAGCTTTAACGCACAGTGTATGCTATTAAGTAATATGAAGATGAAACTGTAGTTTTGACCATAGACATTAAACACCTCCATCTTTTACCATTTTCCGACATTAAACTGTAGTCTGTATCCACCAGCTATTTTACTTGTATTTCTTAGCTTTATGAAATTCAAAATAGTTCAAAAATCATCATCTAATAAAACACCATAATATGATAATAAGCATGAAACAACATTATCAACTTATTTGGAGGAAGTATTACATTAGATCGTTCATGTATGTCATACTCTTGTATATTTTTGTGATAATTTTAAAATTTAACTATTTGAGTATCATAAAAATAGATAACAGTATCACATTTAATACATGAGTAGTCGAATACAAGTTTTTATGATTTATTTTGAGGTCAAACACATTAGTATAATTCCTCACTGTTAAGTTCATGTTTGTGTTTGGCTGAATTTATAAGCTTTTCAAAACAGTCTAGATAGGCTTATAAATTCTCAAAAAGTGTTTGTTAATAAAATATTTTAACAGCTTATGCACTCTTTACGTGTCATAAGCTAAAAAAAGTATTAAAACTCGAATTTATCAAATAAGTTATTAGTTGTACAACTCATAACTATTGACAGAACCTGTATAAAATGTTAGTAGAACTTTTAAAAATAAACTCATAAATGTTGTTGTTTCAAAAATCATGAGACCTGTGCTTGGATTTATATTCATAGAATCATATTTGGCAGTTGACACTGTTGAGTTCAATCTAACCTCAAGGACAAAAAAAGAAAAAAGGTTTTGTGTTTTACACAAGAGAAGACTATCAAACTGCCTCGGGGGCCCAGACAAAGAATCTCTGACATTCATCGATTACAGCTTTGAATAGTCATCTGATGGGCCCAGCCCGCTAAAAATGATTCTCATACGTAAACAAATACGGTTCTGCCGGCAGGTTTAAGTATGATTTCTTTAAATTAATAATTTTATCCGAGATCCGAAAAAAAACTAAAATTTCAATAAATTATATTCTTCCGTCTCAATCTTAATTGCATTATTTTAATTTAAGGTGTCTCAATCTTAACTGCACATTTTCTTAAATGTAAATATTAACTTTATCACTTTATCACATAAAATACTAATAAATAATTTTTTCTACCCCCAACTACCCCTCACTTAATCACTTTATCATATAAAATACTAATAAACAACTCTTTTTACCCCAATATTTTATCATTTTTTCTTAAAAACAGAGCACACAGTAACTCACCGGTTTAAGATTGGGACGGAGGGAGTAATGTTTTCTGAAAATTCTTATACTATCAAATTTGTTGTCTTATTGACGGATAAATAAATTATTAATTTTAAATAATTACAAACATATTACTTAAATAATTTAATATAATATGTTTTGATTGTTATTTGGTTTCACTTAAATTTAAATTTAGCTGGAGTTTCTCACTATTTTTCTCATTGCATCGAAATGTTTATATGTTGTTTTTTCGAACACTATTATAATTGTGAAGAGTTAAGTTAAGAAAAGTGTTATCTTTCTTGTAGCTTGTTTCAAATTGTCACATGTCATTTCAACTTTATTCTCAATATTCTTTTTTTATTACAATATCCACATATTATTGTGTAAAATGAATCGTACCAATTTTTCTTTTGATCACAAATAAATTTGACCGTTTCATACTAGACATTCTGCAATGGCGCGACTCCAATTTCAATTAAGCTCTAAATCTATGAACAGGTACCACTTTTACTCGTAAAATTTAAGCATGCGGTTTACATCTATTTTATTACTGTAATTTAGATCAGTAATTATTATTTAAGTTTATGAATATTCTCTTAATATATAATTTTGACTTTGTTGAATTAAAAATACTCTTTAAAATGATAAACTAATAATAGTAATTATTGATTTATTAATATTTTTGTACGGTCCAGTGGTATAAATTCATACTCCATCATCCCACGGTAAGCTTTACATTTTAACATGGTTTAATTGCGAATAAAATCACCACATTTTCATAAATTGCAATTTAAGCTAAACTTTTAAACTTTGGCAAATAAATCATAACTTTTACACTTTTTGGTAATTTCAACTTCGGACAGTTTGCCCCCTTGTCCGAAAAGTGATGTGTACAAATATATACACAACCATCATCCTAGTTAGTAACTACATCAATAATTAATTATAAACATAAGTAATAGTTGAAAAGCAAATTAACTATTTTAAATGCTATAAATAAATTTTGGAATAAATTTAAATATAATAAGATATTAAAATCAACACAAATAAAAATCAAAATCTAATTTCTTCTAATAAAATCAAAATTGAAAACCAACCCAAAAAAATAATATTCAAAATCACAATTATAATTAAACCTATCATTATTAAAATTAACACATATAATATTTCTTAGAGAATATTATTTGCTCCCCCAGTAACATAATATCAAATCAAATAAAAACAAAAAAGGAAAAAACAAATCAAACAAATGAAACTAAACCTAATGAACATTTGTCTCCAACTCATGTTTCTGGCCACCCTCCCTAACCCCACTCCCATTCCAACTTCAGCTGCACCTCCATCTTTCATTAATAGTCACTCCTCCCAACACTTAAAATTAATATTAAATGTGAATTGGATTGAAGATGGAGGAATTTTGGTGTAATTGAATTTTAAAAATCTTTTGCAGAATCAATTTTTTTCTCGAGAATGAAGATGTGAAAAGGGTGAATATTTGTGTTTTATATTTTAATTTTGCATTTAATTATTTTATTCTTTAAATTTCTATTTTATTTTTTTAATTCATTTTTAAAGTGTTATTCTATTTTTTTATTATTATATTTATTGTTTATTTCTTTTAATTTTATTAACTTTTAATACTTTAAAAAATATAAATTACATTTTTATATTTAAATGTATTTTAAATTTATTTATAGTATATATAATATTAATTTGTTTTTTAATTTTTATTTGTTATGTTAATAAGTATTTATTGACGTGGATGCTTATTGGGCAGCTGATGGTGCATTTTTTGTACACATCAACTTTCGGGCAAGAGGGCAAACTGTCTGAAGTTTAAATTTAAAAAAGAGTAAATGTGATGATTTGTTTGCCAAAATTCAAAGGTTTAGATTAAATTGTAATTTTTGAAAAGGTGGTGATTTTATTCGCAATTAAATCAAACCTTATAACATTTAGAAATCCCATCTTAAGCTTTACATTTCTTTCTATGGCAAGTTGTGGCCCAATATTTCTTGGCAAGTATAGGACTATAGAGTGAACAAATTTCACACAAAAATCTATAAAATTGATTAAAAAGTGTGACTTATATTATTAAATATATTAATTGTGATTACTGAAGGACATGTCCTTTTTACAACATAAAGAGTATTACTTATAATATTGAAGGGTGTTAGGAAAATTTATAGTTTTGATGAAAGTTTCAAAACAGTTGTAATAGGACCAGTCAGACATATTAGCTGACTGATGGATCAGTCTGAGGAACAACTGATAATTACTGTATAGAACAATTGATGTAATAGTATATGTCAAATATTGAGGGGGAACTCAATATGTATCAAGTTAGTCTTGAAGATCAGAAGATTGAAGTTTAGAAGACAAGAAGAAACTGATTGATCAGTTTTACTCAAGATCAGAACCAACCTATTCAAGACTCAGGATGATAACCTGAAACATCAAGACCTGATGATCTGCTATGAAGAAGATATCAATCGAATCAACAAGTTGAGCTAAGACAACATGTTCTGATGATTCAAGAAGGAAGACTGATCAGTTCCAAGTTCCAACTGATCAAGTCAGGTGACATCCAAGTATTAACCTAAGACATACAAACCAACCGGACAATCAAAATGAGGACTTATGAAGTCTGACAAGCATAGAATATGTGTACTTGTCAACCATTGAGAGATCGACACGTTTGTACAAAACTGATAAAGACGGGATTTGAGGTATCAGAGATCAACGACTAGAAAGGACGATGTAGCACGCATTTGGCCATGCAGTCTCTGAGCACATCAAATCAACCCTGCATACCTACCTTAAACAGACCGAAATTCGAATTGCTCTCCAACGGATAGCTCAATTTCGAGGCCTATAAATATGAGATCAACCTTCAGAGTAAGGTTATGGAAATCTACAAGCTTAAGCATTCAAGTCATTTCCGCAAGAACACCAAAGAACTCATAAATATTCTAAGTGTTCATCTCTTAATTTCTTAGCAAGAATTCTTATCCTTTAACTTTAGGCTACTCAGATGCTAGGATATAATTTCAGTTGGAAACAAAACAAATCTTACCCCAAATCGAGAGTTAGGTTAAGTTTGTAAGCAAGATCTCAAACTAGGGTTTATAGTCTTGATTTCTGGGATAGTTGAGTGAGAGCTCCATAAATATCTGTATGTATTGTGTTTGACTAAAACATTAAACTAAGTCAGATTAATAGTGAGTGCCCCTGCTAATAGGGAATAGTGGACGTAGGACAAGTTAGTCCAAACCACTATAAATCTTGTGTGTTTATCTGTCTTGCACTTACTACACACTACTGATTTGATAAACTGTTATGCATATCCTAAGCAGAGATCAGTCTAGCACCAAGCTGCTGATATGATCAGTTGGACACTTTGTTAACTGATCCGATCAGAAAACCTTAGGATTGTTTTCTGAAAACTGATTTTTCACACGGGTTAACAAAAGGCTTCCGCACATCAGTTAAATTGATAGACATCAAACTGATTTGCTTCACAGCTATCAGTAGGTTGAATATCAGTCCATACTGATTATCACTTGCACTCTATATCAGCTTTACCTGCCTTACACGCTGATCACACAAAAAAGTTTCAGAAGTCTATTCACCCCTCCCCTCTAGACTTCTGCCACACTAAACCCGTTCGGGACCTACAAAGGGTATGACTTATATTACAACTGGAGTATTAGTAGTGATAACTGAAATGTGTGACTTATATTACAAAATAGTACTCCCCCCGTCCACCAATCTTATGCCTGATGCTTTTTACACAGATTTTAAGAAGAAAAATAGATAAAGTAAGGATATTATGGAGTATTGTGGGATTTATTTATTAATAAAGTGGTTGGTTGTGAGTGAAAGTACAATGTCATTTGAAATAATTAAATGATGGTTGAAGGATAAATATAAAATGACTTTTTCCATAAATAGAGTATGCATAAGATTGGTGGATTGACAAATAAGACAAGTGTGCATAAGATTGGTGGACGGAGGAAGTATTAGTTATGATAATTGAAGGGTCATGTCTGTAAATATGGAATCAGCACAAGAGACCTACTCCTCTACTTTTACTCAAAATTACACTAGTTATCACTTTATTTATATTAAAATACACACAATTTCTCAATCTCTCTCTTCACTTTTTAATTTGAGAAGGTCTTGTGTGAAATATTGCATACTAGTGTTATGTGCAATACATTACAATTAAAATAATTTGGCTTAAAATTTCGGGTCATAATCGCACGGGTCGCGGGGCAGGCGTGGGCAGGGGGTTGTGGGTTGTGGGTTGGACGAACACATGTATATTTATAGAATGATATATTTAATAGATATGTGTTGTAGCTTAATGTTTTAGGTCTGCTGTTAATGTATTTGGTTGTAGGTTCAATTCCTGTTGAGCACATAATTTTTAAAAATATTTTTTTTATGTGTTACTACATGAATAAAATGTGATACTTATAGAAACGAAATGTGTAACTACGTGAAATAAAAATTACATTATCATATGATAACACATTATCATTTTTTTTAAAAATACATTATCATATGGTAACACATTATTGTTCATATGGTAACACATGAGTATTCATTTAGTATCACGACGACATGTGTACAATGTTGCATATTACTAAAAACATGTGTTACTACATGAACAAAAAGTGTTACTCTATGAAGAAAAACGTGTTACCATATGAACAAAACCAGTACAAGCGCGAAAAGAAATCCTCAATCCAAAATTACAGATTTAAAGAACAACTGGATGTGTTACTACATGAGCAAAAGAGTGTTACCCTATGAACAAACGAGTGTTACTACATGAACAAAAATCAGTACAAGCGCGAAAAAAATCCTCAGTTCAAGATTATAAATTTAAAGAACAGCGTGAGAAGAGTACAGAAGGACATGTAAATTTGTGAGAAACTTGAGAAATTGAGAAGAATATGAAAGAGAAAAATGAAAAAGAAGAACAAGAGAAAAGAAAAAAAAACCTGAAGAAGCAGCGTGAAAATCAAAACTGAATAAATTTGGTGGATGCGCGAGGAAGAAGAAGCCCTGTCCTCCCCACGCTTTGCAAGCCCGCGAGAAAAGAAAAAAAAACTCAATTAACCTCTAATTGCACATATGACTTGTATGCAATATTGCATACAATTTTTTGTCTTTTAATTTTTTTTACACAAACCAGAAATCAATAATATATTTAATATTATATTTCTTCAAATTTGTATCAATTCCAAATGTAAGAGGAGAGTATTAATTTATAGTAATAGTTGTTTTGTTTGGTACGTATGGTTGATGGGACGCAAGATACTATGTAATGGGGGTTGTTGTGTGGTAGTAATTTAAAAACAATGCGGCAAAGAGAAATGTACGAATTTAATCTTTTGTTTGGCAAATTTAATCATACAACATATTAAATAAATTCAGTTATCTTCTTCAAATATGCCAAACAAAAAAACCCCCAAGCAGATATACATAATAATTGAAGTTTGTAAGTATTATGGTCCCTCTTCTCTGCACAGACAAAATGCTGAAAAAATAAATTAAACACAGGCATGAATAATAGAGACAAAAAATTGTACCCCCAAAAAATAAATAAAAAAGAGGAGAATAAGCGAGACAGAAAGGAAAATTGAAAAGTTAAGTAATGGAAGAGACAAAATAGGAAGTCACAAAGTTATCCTACAGTAGCTTTTTCTTCAAATCCAAATATTTTTTTGGCTTTTCTTTTGTTCCTTTGAACCCTACTTTCCTCATTTATTACTTTTGCTGCCTGTAAATCTGCTGGATACTGACCATCTACTAATACTAGATTCCTTTTCTTTTATCACAAATTCTTGGTGTAAACTGTAAGCAGTGAATTATTCATCACCATTAATTTAGTGATTAATATTAGAGAATTATATATAAAAAAATTAATTTGTCACCTCTCTATAAATTCGAGCTTTTAGATGAGACGAGATTCTTTCATAATCTCAAAGCTTTCGGGCTCACGCCCTCATCCTGGGTTCAAACTCCGTTGACCTCAAAACTCTACTCATATTTAATTATGTACTTGTTGGGCCTCTTCTTCCTCTTAATGATGGAGTTAGGTGAGCATTCGATTATTCGATTACCGAATCGAACCGAAATAATCGAAATATTTACCATAATAAACTGAAATCGAACCATTTTACATCATAATCGATCTTAAACCGAACCGAAGTAAAAACCAAAATAATTTGACATTATGAAATTAAACCATTTTTAGAGGTACATTTTCATTTTTTACGGTTAATATTCAAAATTAAATAACACAACACAAGATCCAATGATACTACACGACTACATAAATTTATAATCAGCATATAATGTATATATAGTAGGTTAGAAAATGAATAAATGAACTAGAATTATGATTATATATATAGAATTTATTATTTAGAAATTATCGAAACGAAATCGAAAACCAAAAATTTTAAAATTGAAAACTGAAATCGAACCGAATACCAAATTAACTGAACAAAATTTATATTTCAGTTCGATTTGGCTCGATTTTTACCGAATAATGCTCACCCCTAAATGGAGTTGACAATTATGCATGTTGGGTCTCCTCTTCCTCCTAATGATGTGAGCTTTAAGATGAGACAAAATTCTCCCAATTAATTGATTGTGTTGGAGAGTGTCGCTTGTTTAATTTTTCTAATTCTTTTAGAAATGAAATTTGATTTCAAATGGTATCAGCAATTTATTTGATTGTGCTTTTAGATTAAAAAGAAAAATGATTGCTAGTGTATCAAACGTATGTAGTGTTTGAAATTAAAGCTTTTTTTTTTAAGAAATCAAATAATTTCGATAAAAATTCATATGAGACGGTCTCATGAAGAAGACGGGGTACAACTTAACACAAACTACACTCATTTCCTCCAAAGTGTTGAAGCGTCAATGCCCAACTTACACCTCGTCTCACCGTGAAACCGCCTCATACAAGTGTGTCTCAATAATTCTTGTCAAGTACTAAATTTTCAGTAAGTTTGCATAAACACCACTTTCAGTTTTAGTATTACACAAAACTATGAAGTTGGAATAGTAAATAAAGTTGAATTTATTTGAGAAAAACTAAGAACCAGTTTCAAATACTTTTAAGTTGGTCCACAATTGTTTATCAAAATTAATTTAAATTTGATTTTCACTTAAAAATTTGATTATCAAAATCATTAAAATAAAATAAAAAATCTCCAATGTATTGAAGTCGAGTTCGCCTGTAAAAGTTGAGAATATAAATGCAGACTCTGCTTTTAAGTCAGACTTTATTTCGTATACTACCAGTTTTGCATATCCCGATAATACCCCTAGATTCTCACTTTCTCTCTCTCTCTCTCTCTTCATTCTTCAATTCTGAATGTGACTATTCATCTCTACCAAATGACACATTCCCCCCTCTCTCCTTTCTGCATTTCTATGTGACAATTCATATTATCTGCTGTTTTCAAAAGTATACTTCAGAAATTTTACTTCATTTTCATGTCAAACCTCCATTAATGTCATCTCAAATTTGGTAGGTTTAGTTCCATCTTACCAGACTAGCCTCATTTACATCTCACTACCATTATTGCACCCTGCTTTCAATAAATGACAAATTGGTACTTACCACCTTTCTGCATGTATGTACAAAATTCCCATTCATTTTCTGACTCACTGTATTATATATCAAGGGCATAACTGTCCACATAACTAAATTTCTGTTCCCATTTAAATTATGAATTACTCCTCTTCTATAACAAAAATTATCTTGTTACACAAAGATTCTTGATCTTACATGATTGTTGGTTGGAAAATATCCATTTTAGTCACTGTTTTAATCTTGTTTTATTAGGAACATATCATTCATGTCATGATACATGCCATAAATCAAGAAAAATCTGCTTTAAAAATGGAATTATATCATTAGAAAATTAACCTTCCACTTTCCAAATTAAGCAATGAAACAGGAAATCAAATTACTATGAGTAAGAAGGATCAAATGAACATTAGCTTCCTATATCATATCAGCAGTAAAACATTAGCTTCCTAATATTCTCACTAAGTTTAGGTAAAGGCATCGTCTTTGGAGGCGAAGGGCGGGAGATTGTAGGCGACGAGGTACAATCCGATCGGTCAAGGTACAACCGTCCTCTGTACGCAGCTAAATGGGCGTAATAAGCAGGCGGCACTAAAGAAATCGGTTTGGTGCATCTCACGAACGTGTAGCAAAGATTGTACACGAGCTTCTGGACTTCATCGGACGTGAACTTGTTTTCGTCCCACAAAACATGGTAGTGAATCGGCCTACTCGTTCCTTTCACCCCCCAGTGGCTACAAAGATAGAAGTCGAACTCCGTTGGATGTGTGATCACCGTATCCACTACCGTGCCCGGTTGTACATTCTCGTCCACGACAGGAAAAGGTGGGTCCGTCTCAGATACGAAAAGCCTCGTGTGGTGCCGTTTCTGCACCACCATGAAAGTGATCGGAGGGGCATAACCGGGAAACTTTGAACACCCACGTCGGATCCCATCGACTTCGTCTTGTACAACTTTTTTGAACTGTGTTTCGCTAACCCCGTCTCGGAAAAATATGATCCTTTTAGGAAGTTCCAACACCTCCTCGTAAAAATCGTCCAGTATTTCGCCAACCATTGTGCTGAGATCTTGGATGATTTCTTGCCGGTGTGTTTGTGATCTCATTCTCGAGACGTACTTATTCGCAGACGGCCAGTTCACGCTACCGACAACTGCAGCCACAGACGGGCTGTAATCATCCAACGGATGAGGATGAGTGACGTCAGCACCCATGAAGATAACGGGCTCGTCTTGTCTGAACAGCCTCGGGATCTGAGAAGGCAGAGAGCTGTACAATGCCACAGTGGATCCACCCACTTTGGCATTGATCTTAAGAGCTATATTCGCCAAGAATTGCGAGCTTAGCATCCCAAGATTCGAGTACAAACAGCATTGAGTTACTACCCCAATGCTCGTCTCAGCAATGCGTTTCAAATCTCCGTATCCTTTGTGTTTCTTCTCCATAACACAGATGAGCAATTGGAGATTGTTGAAAGCTGCCTTGTGAATCATCTTGAGTTTCAATTGTAAGACCTTGGGGTTTCCGAGGACGTGCATTGGCTCGTAAACAGGACTGATGACTGTGTTTTTGTGGAGAAAAATGCCCAACTGTTCGCATCTTTGAGATAACATGTTCATGAATTTTGGGACACTCGATTTCTGATCGGGGGACCCACCAAAACTTATGACCGCCCATCTCTCGACTCGTGTACCTTCAAAGACGTGGCTATCCATGAGGTTCCATTGACGATCATGACGAGAGGGAGTGAGATTCCTCACATGACCACCATGGCCAAGCTTCAGCTTTGGAGGCTGAAGAAGTCGCCCTTTCAGTCGTGTCATTTCTCGCGTAACTTGGAGCTTAAATTCTTTGACTTGACCCCCACTGTTAAGAAGCAGAAATATCCATCAAGTCACAATTTAAACTACTCTACAAAACATGGCAGAGAATGACTCAATTTTGACCAAAGTTAGACTCATATGCAAAAAGGGCTGAAATATATAATAAGTATCTGTTCATATGAAGAAAAGTATTACTTTGTATGCTGAACAGTATTAGTACTTTTTCAATATACAACTAATACTTTTCAGCATATGAGCTGATACTTTTCATCACATGGACTAATACTTTTCAGACCGTTTTTTTTCTATCATCCGCGACAAGATATAAAAAACAGCTTGGTTGAACTTTTTAAATCAAAATTGCAAGTATTACTCATATAACTAATACCTGGTTGGTCCAGCTGGTCCTTCCATAACTCTATCGATTATGGCCTTGCGTTCGGAAGGCCGTTGACAGCCTATTTTGAGTAGTTTAGCAGTTTGATCATCTGATAGCTTTCCAAGAAACTTCTGCCCTTCACAAATCTCACAGAGCTCCATAGGTAGGTAACACGCTTTCCTCCTACTAATCTGCAAACAGGGCAAATTCCTATGCTGTATATCATGATCATAATGATCCTTAAAATACTTTACAAGCCTTAAACTCTTCCCGTCTCTATCTGGAAACCACAGATTCTCCGTGATCTCATCGGTTAAGCTATGAACACGGTATCTCTCAACGGTTTCTCTGTGGCAAACAAAGATCCTAATATTCTTAAGTGCTTTCTCCACTTCTTTCCTCTCTTCACTCGTCAAGCATCTCGTCTTTCTTTGAACAACATCATGCATAAAGTCGAACCGTTTCTGCAAATACGGGATCACCCCAATACTCTCGTGAAAAGCAGTCACTGAAAAATCAACATTCAGAGCAAGACCTTGCTGTGTTGGCCTTAAGCTCTGAAAGAACCCTCTATATGCAATGGCCCCACCCCCGATTTCCTTCGCTCCTCCCATCAAACTCGAGTAAAACGAGCTTCCTGATGCTATACACTTCTCCATTGGCTTCTCCCTGAGTACTACATCCAATGCATGGATGTACTCCTGAGGCATTGGAGCACAATCATCACCTTTATCCATATAAGTACTCAAAACTTTTCCATCAAACTTCGATACAAGCTTGATGTTTACTCGAAAAATCTTATGCTGCTCCGTTTCTAAAGAAGGCGAACCAACAGATAACGGTAGGCTAATGAAGAATTCAAGCCTATCATCTTGGAACTCAAGGGGGCTATATATAGTCCTCCTTCCATCATAAACGGGGAGGGCACCGGAGAGCAACTTCGAATGCTCCTCAACGAGTTTTTGCTTGATTTTTCGAGCAATGCCCTTTGATGGGCTTGGAGATATTTCTACATCGTAATGGAAAATGCGCTGAGACGGGTCGAATTTGACTAAGAAATGATTAGCAAGTAGGTTGATAACCCTCCCTTCCACCCCACCACAGTCTGGCCTTCTTGCAATTGCATATGATGCTGGTTTTGCATCTACATTTCCTTTGTTATTAAAGGGAAGGCATGTTCTAGTTTCGATTTGTTTTCGTCCTGTTTAATCGATCAAATTAGCAAAGCACACAAGTACAACATCCATCAACATAATACTACTATAGTCATAACTCTTTGATAACTAAATAATCCAAAAATCAGCACATAACAATACACTTTATCTTTTTTTTACTCATTAAGGCATACACATCATTCCAAAAACAGAACAAGAGCCCCAATATTTTTATTTGCTACAGAAAACAATCAGCGGCATTAGAGATAAATAATCAACATTTATTCACTCCCACTTTCTCAATCCAAACACAACGTAAACAAATCAAGAATTCAAGAAACCAAACAAAAGGGCATCAACTTCACAACAATAAACATTATATTTGTTTATTCATTAAGGCATAATGAATTCAAGCATATAACTCATTTGAAAAACAGAACAAGAACCCCAATATTTTCATTTGCTATCCAAACAAATGTAAAAAGAAGTATCAAAACAAATGAAGAATTCAAGAAACGAAACAAAAGGGGCATAAAACTCCATACCTCTTGCAAGTGACAAATCCTGAACCGAAGAGGTTGCAATAGGATGATTGCTCTGCTTCCATGGGGCTTTTATAAAATGGGGTTTGGATACAAAGCTGTGGTTTTGCGGAAAAGGCGAAGTGAGAGCGAGTTGCAGGGGTATGGTGGTGGGAAGAGGGAGCAAAGCAGGGTACTGATTTTGGTACCCAAATCCGAAACCATAATCAAGCCTATACGAATTTTGCAGCAAACGGTGGTGATACTGATGATAGCTATAAGCGCTTTCTGGGCCTCTAAAACTGGGACTGCATTTTCTGCTGGTATTATTAGACTCTTGTTCTTCCATTGTGAGAGATGGAGTTGAAAGTATCAGCCTTTGTTCATGAAATGGAAACAGCAAATTTGTAATTAATAGTTGAGATAATGAATAATGACCCTTTTGCAAAGAGGAGAGAGAGAGAGAAAGACAGAGTGTGAGTTTGTTTTGTTTCTTGCTTTTTATCAGTCTGCTCTCTGAAGGAGGTTTTATGTTAGTAGCAGGTGGGAATTCAATTGCAAACAAATGAAATTAAATGAATTGAATCCAGACGTTGTTGTTTCAGATTATTTAAATTTAAATTAGTAAACTTTTTTCATTAAGTGTGTTAATAGTTTTTTTTTTTTAAATTTTCTATTCATTGAGGCCTAACTCGGGTCCTGCATACTATCCAGTATCCATTGATATTTCTTCAAAACAAATCATATTTTTTACTGTTTCCAAAGCAATTGTTTTTCTGACAAAATTTTCAATTGTTGATAGTATAATAAAATTAAGTTTTTCTTTTTTTAACAATTTTTTTTTTACAGAAAAATATTAATTATTATCACAAAACATTATTCTTTAATTTTTATTTAACATTGTTACTTATTTTTAGTAAAATATTACACAGTATTAGTGTTATTAAGTAAATACTAGTTTTATTTAGTCAATATTAGTGATTTTCATGAAACAATGTTTGTTTCTATTGAACCATATCAGTTGAACCAATTTCATACTATGAATAACTTTTACAATATGAATGTAGGGTCTTGTTATATGCACTAAGTGCACTTATGCAATTTAAATATTTTTTTAAAACATATAATTTATTTTTACTGATATAAATTGTATATTTCATGTTAAACAATTTGCATATTCTAATAATACTCAATTTATACCCAACGTTTTGCCCATTCCATACATAAATCTGTGTGTACCAGCAGTGTGAGAGAATTTTGTCTCATCTAAAAGCTCGAGCTTGTAGAGAGAGTCGAGAATAATCTATTTATTTAATTTCCCTCAATACTCCCCCTCACTCGTGGGCCGAATCATTGTCTCTGCTCTCTGGAGAGGAGGCCCAATAGAGTGGATAATTTAAATGGGTGAAGTGCTTCCACGGGAATCGAACCCACAACCTGAGTTCTGATACCATAAAAAAATTTCATCTCATCTAAAAGCTCGAGCTTATAGAAAAGATCGAGAATAATCTATTTATTTATTTTTTCTCAGGACAGTGCATTACACGGAATAAAAGATGTTACACCAATGGCAAGAACCGATGGTAAAGAGGTAAAACAAAAAGGTGGGCCCGGTTTTCCTTGGTGAAAAGAGGAAATTTTTCTGCTCCTGCTGAAAACTGATGAGATAATATTCTATTGCAAACTCAGAATCTTGTTTGAATCAAACCTATGACTACTCTATGTTATTTTATCTTATTTGCACATCTTTCTTTTGACTTAAACATAGTAGAACATAATATTAATATAATCTTGGCCTTTTGTGTTTTGTCTTTGATTAGTGTTGATTTAAACTCAAATGTAGGCTTTGTTGTATGCTTTAATTATAGCCTTTAGCAACTGAATAATGACTGGTAATAATAATCTTGACACTGATTGGACTTTCTCCTGATCCATCCACATTAACTACCTAACCTAATCTGTAAATACTTAGTGTTAATTCTGTCATCTTTATATTCAATGAACATTGTAATAATCTCATTATTATTTGTCGTGTTGTTGTTTTTTTTTTTTTTTTGACAACAATTATTTGTTGTGTTGTTAAAAATAGCTAAGTTAAGAACACCGATTAATTTTGAGTGTATGGAGTATTATTAATGGACAATTCTTGGATATCATTGCATGGTAGATCTCTTGTGCACCAAGTGCACCGTATACTTTTATAGTATATTTTAAAAATATACAACTTATTATATGAAAACATGCAACCCGTATTCTTAAAAAAAAATCCAATTTTCTTTATAATAAATTGTATGTTTTCAAAATACAATATGAATTAAAATGTACCAATTGATGCATATAAGACCTAACCAACACGTTAAAGTTGCATAAATGGATTAGGCTCGTTGGGTTAGCCCGCCCTACCCTACTTGTAAGAAAGATTGGATTAAATTTTTGCAAACTCATTGGGTCTAAACGGGTCAACCCATAGGGTCAGGGCCAATCCATTGTTATCTTGGATTTGAATTCTCTCAATTTCTTTGTGTAAATTTTTATAAATTTCGGGGAAAGAAAAACACAATGCAGGGATCTCATACTTTATATTTTTTTATATTGATTTATTTTGTGTCTTTCTCTCTTCGAAATTTACAAGAAATTTACGAAAACGAAATGTAGAGGATCAAAAACCTTGTTATCCTATTATAATATTTTTAAACAAGTAAAATTTAAAATTTAAGGAGGGCCTTCGGCCTTCCACGTCTTGTCCGTTGAAAATAATAAAGCCTAGTCTCAAGCCCCTAAGTTTACTATGTAACGTTTGTTTTTGAAAAAGAAAAGGAAAACTTACTATGTAACGTTTCGATTATATTTTGCTATTGTTGTGAACTCTAATGCACGAATTCTTCAAATATGAGCAATATGCAATATTGGATACGACGGGGGTGAGATTCATCTGGGATTCGCACCCGATACGCCACGTGGCGTATCTCAATTTTTTTTATTTTTTTAAATTCCGATATGCGTATCCCCATCCGATGATACGCATATCAAATACGTATCGGAGTTTTTTTGTAAAATTAATTAAATTTTGGGGGGTTTTTTGTAAAAAATTAAGATTTACTAAATTAAATATTAAACTATTACTTACACTTAACAAAATAGAAAATAAAAGTTGGGAGAATTGAACTTTGTTATTTAATGTAACTTATTTTGACAATGTGGTACTTCGTTTAAATTGATGACTTATTTAGGTTTAATTTGATTTAATTGTTGTTTTGTTGCTTCTGAGATGAATTTCTTAGTATTAATAAATGTGTTTTAACTACTCTTGATATTATTATAGGTGTTATATATAATTGTGTAATTTTTTTAATATTATTACATGTGTTATATATAATTAAATAAAAATAAATTAATGTATCCTCGTCGTATCGTATCCTAAAATTTTGAAAATCTCCGAATCTCCCTTTTACCTAATAAATATCGATCTCAAGACTTCAAGACTTTCGTGCCCGTGCAACATAGGTTGTGAGCGAATACATTTAAAAAGACGCGGACTACGAAAATGTAGTTTGTTGATAAAAAAAATAGTGATTATTTTTATTTACTATTATTTAATGTCATTATTAGAAGAAGAAGAAAAATTGATTATGAAGTACGTACAATATCACTCCTTTTTTTCTTTTTTTAAACAGTCAAGTAGGAGAAAAGTTAATAATCCCATCCACTCTTTGGGTCGAGATTGATTGTGCAATCCAATGTAATAATCCGTATGAAAAATAGATGTTGATTCGTTTCAATTAAGCCTCAATTTAAGCTAATTAATCTCATGTGTCCTACGTATGTGCTTTCAGCAACCCTTTTGCCTCTACTTTTATCAACATGTTAAGGTGTAGCACTTTGAAACATGGGTCCTTTTTCAATTATTTAAGGAATAAATATTTGCTTGGAATTTGGTTATGGGACATTATCATTGTCTTGCATTTTCAACCTAATATAGTACTCCCTCCGTCCTATTTTCTATTATACGGTTAATGTGGACACGGAAATTAAGAAAAAATTGGAAATAATAGTATTAAATGGTGTAAAGTGGGTTTGGTGAAGAGAAATAATAATATAAAATAATATTAAAAGTTGATTTATTTTCTTTTTAGGAAATGACCAAACAAAATTAGGATAGAGGGTGTATTGGACTACCACAACTTGACTTCATTGTTACATTACTCATTATATATATGTGTGTGTTAGAGCATGTGCTATTTATATGAAAAGGCTAAATTTTGTATACATCTATGTGCACCGTGTATTCAATGTGCATTTTAAAATCATGTAATTTATTATAATAAAATATGCAATTTATTTATACTGAATCGTGCAATTATAATATAGAAAAATTGTTGTACAGTTCAACGTAAATTAAATTGCATATTTCATTATAACAAATTACATGATTCTAAAATATATTATGAATAAACTGTGCGCTTGATTACACATGAGACCCTCACTTGAATACACATGGACTACTAGAGCTTGACTTCATTATTACATTACTCATTATATATATGTGTGTCAGAGCATGTGCTATTTATTTGAAAATGCTAAATTTTGTATGCATCTATATGCACCGTGTATTTATAGTGTATTTTAAAATCATATAATTTATTATAATAAAATATACAATGTGTTTATATTGAATCGTGCAATTATAATATAGAAAAATTATTGTACGGTTCAACATAAATTAAATTGCATATTTCATTATAATAAATTGCATGATTCTAAAATATATTATAAGTGAATGATGCACTTGAATACGCATGAGACCTTTCGCTTGAAAATTTATTTTTTCATAACTCGTCAATTTTTATTTCCCTGGAAATTCTATCCACAATACTAATAATACTATAAGTCATGATGCAACTCACATGGACTATGAACTCATAATTAATTTAATACTAAAATAAAGTGGGAGTTAGAAAGTGCTAAATAAATAATATTTTAATTCTTAAGACAAACAATTTGCTTTTTGCTCCACCACGCTTAAAATCTATAATGGCTTTTGTTCATTATGTTAGGCATTAGGCACATGCATTTTGTTCCAAATTTCGGAATACTAATTAGTATTTCATGAGCTATCAATTTTTGTGTGGAATTCTACCAGTAATAATAGGCTTCATGATGTGATTCTATTGGCTCATAATTAGTTCAATATATTACTCCATATTAATTTGAATAAAGAATGGGAGCCTAATTAAACAAAGTTTTAAGAGTTTTTTTTTTTTTGCTCAATCAATCAAATTATTGATACACTATGTCACTTATGTTTAGTTATTATAAATACTCCGCTTCAAATTATTGATACACTATGTCACTTATGAATGTTTAAAAGTTTATATCTCATATTCTGAATTTATTGTTTGCTTAAAATTAATCCATGTAAGAGTTATAAATAATTCACAATTAGAATAAAAGTATTTAAATTACATGACATATATTCGAAGCATTTATATTGATTAATATATATATATATATATGATTAATATTTTCATTTGTAATACATAGTTAATTTTTTTTATCAATTAATAAATTAACAATAACGTTATTATTATAATAATTTTAAACAATGTATAATATCATAATTATTTCATCTATCTCCCATTAGGGCATTCCTTTGAATTTATGAAGTCTTAAATATAAATTTATTGTACCTATTAAACCTCTTTGAATCTAAATAATAATTGAATACATCAAAAGCAGAAGACCCTTTTGATCATTGAATAAAAGATTGCTCGTGCTGGGTGCCACTGCAGAAACATGGGGTTGTGTGGATCACAATATATTTGGTTTAACCCTAATATTTCTGATTAAATTTTTACTCTTTATACCGTGCTATATGGAGTATAAATAAAAATTTAATTAATATTTATGTGATAAAATAACAGTTATTCGAGCTTTATAAATTAATTACTCTTTAATTAAATTACACTATAAAAAAATTAAATAGAACATAAATTTTCTTAAATCTAGGAAAAATTGCATTTGCTACGAATGTCATCAAATTATTAAAATAAATATCAAAACTATGCACCAAAAAGAATTATATCAAAACTCACAAAAATACTCAGTAGGTTGGGTTTTAAATGGCAGTAAATGGGCCTAAAGCTAGGTCCAAACTTTATGACCCACTCCATAAATGGGCCTTTTAAAGTCGAGTACATCAATATTAGCAAGCCCATGCACAAAAGTAACTAATTTCCCAACTAAAAAACATTTGAAATCGAATTGCTGCTATCTTGTTCCTCCATCCATGGCGTCGAATGTAATGCAACTCTCTTTGCATTTTTGGCTGTTTGATTAATCTGCGTTTTCTTTGCATATTCAACTGAAATCTCGTTCGGAGTAAGTTTTCTGGCCCTTTCTCAACTCCATCTTGACTTCAACTAAATTTGAATTTAAAGGAGATGTTAGAAAAAAATTAGAAGAACTGGTAATTTTGTTCCACCGCTGGAATTTGTTTAATGGTTCTCGAATAGGGGTTTCAACCGACTATGGGTTGTTTTGCTCCTAATGCGTTCGTTATACCCAGCTCAATTTGCATGAATGACCAGAAATTTCTGAGTTGCTCTCACAGTTCTTTGTGGAAAAGTTCAATTTATCGTAATTACCCGAATTATAGGTGTCTAAAACTACATTATTTTCCGGTGTTGGTTTTTAGTTGCGTAAATGAGGTTGGGGATAGACGAATTGCTATGAAAGAGGGAGGGAGATCGAAATTTAAGTGGGTTAGGAAAAGCCCTAATTTAACTGAGGAACAGAAGCAGGCTAGTTATAAACCTCCGTTTAAGATGACGAAAAGGTGTAGGGCATTAATGACACAGATTATGAACTTTTTAACTGAAAATGGGAGTGTTCCTCGTATGTTGGCTGCTTGGGTGAAGAGTACAGGGCCTCGAAGAGCTGATTGGCTTTCTGTTCTTAAAGAATTGGAGAAGTTGAATCATCCTCTGTATTTCGAGGTTGAGTATTTACTTTCGTTGATTTTTTTTTTTTTCAAATTTCCGAGTTGATAAACACATGATTAGTTAGGTAGCATGTGGTTAAATACTTTTTTAGAATCGTTAAGATTGAATCAAAGCTTTATTTAGCATACAAACTATGTTTCCCTTGTTATCATGGTTGATTGTGCTATTTCGATGTGTAAGGCTTGATTGGATAAATTACTTGTTAAATGAAGGTGCCAATTTTACAATTCTCTGGAGATTTTCGACGTTTCGTTAATAGCTCAAGGCTTTCTTTAACAAGATTTTATCTTTTCTGCAAGACTTAAAATCAGTTTATCATGTTTATAATATTGCAATGCACTATCTGATTTATTATTCCTCAGGTAACTGAACACGCCCTTACAGAAGAATCATTCGAAGCCAATACCCGTGATTACACCAAAATAATTCATCTTTATGCAACACGGAACAAGTTACAAGAAGCCGAACGTGCTTTGACAGCCATGAAGAACAAAGGTTTCCTATGTGATCAAGTAACCCTAACTGCTTTACTCCACATGTACAGCAAGTCCGGTAATCTGAAACAGGCAGAAGACACGATCGAAGAGATGAAGTTGCTCGGTGTACCATTGGACAAAAAATCATACGGTTCAATCATCATGGCCTACATTAGAGCTGGAATGCTGCCCTCCGCAGACAGCTTATTAAAAGAAATGGAAGCTCTGGAAATTTATGCAGGCAGAGAAGTTTATAAGGCATTGCTGAGAGCACATTCGATGCTGGGTGACAGCCAAGGGGCTCAAAGGGTGTTCGATGCAATCCAGTTAGCACGAATCATTCCCGATGTTAAGGTATGTGGGCTTCTGATAAACGCGTACGTTGCATCAGGACAGACACGTGAAGCTCGCATTGCATTTGATAATATGAGAAAGTCTGGTCTTGAACCTAATGATAAGTGTGTGGTCTTGGTGTTGAGTGGTTATGAAAGAGAGGATAAACTGAAAGAGGCATTGGATTTACTGATTGAATTAGAGAGTAATGGTGTCATTATCGGGAAAGAAGCTTCGGATTTACTTGCTAAATGGTTTAGGAGGTTAGGAGTGGTGGAAGAAGTCGAGCATGTGTTGAGGGATTTTGCTGTAAAGATGCCACATCCCATTCCATAGTTCATCATTGATCTTGAGTTAGTGTACACTTTTGGGTTCTGATGTATGCACCCGAATATCTGCCTTGAATTTCTTCATCTTATAGAATTGCCTCCATTTTCTGCTGTCAGCATTTTTCTGCATCTTTTGAACCTCGGGCTAAGGAAGAAGAAGAGGCAAAGCCTTAGAACGAAGAACTAATTTTCTTTGTTTTCAACAACCTTGTATGTTATGTATAATTGGAAGTATAAATAAATTAAGATGTACACTTGTATGAGACGATCTCATGGTGAGACTGGGCGTAATTTGAGCATTGACGGTTTTAACACTTTGAAAGATGTGAATGTGATTTGTGATAAGTTGTATACCGTCTCATATAATTTTTTGTCATAAATTAATTAGCGTACTCTTGTAATCCAAGTCTTTGGCCCTAATCATTTTAGGTTGGCCTGAGATGTTGGTCACTGAGTTTAAAATCTGTATAACATTCTTGAGAAATTTACCTTTATTTGATCGCTTTACTTTAAACTCCCTCCGTCCCATTATATTTGTCCCTTTTTTTTTTATGAACGTCTCACTATATTTGTTCCAGTCTATAAAAGGAAAAAAGTAGCACTCCACTAACTATTATTTTAATATTATTTCCCTCACTTTTTATCTCAATTATCTCAAATACCTTCACTTTTTATCCATTAAATACTATAAAAGTTCATTATCTATTATTTTAATATTATTTCTTAAACAATTTAATAAAAAGAAATGAGACAAAATATACCGGGACGGAGGGAGTATATTTTTGTTGATGTGATTAGTTTTAATGAATTATGTACAAATCTCCCTAAATTCTATTTCCCAATATTTTTAATCCATCGTGGCACTCCACAATTCTCCCCAAATCACCTTTTCTCCACTTCTCATTAATCTACAATTTTTATTTTTATTTTATTTTAATTACTCATTTTAAATCTCTCCACTACTCACATTTCTCGGGCATCCATTACGCTATGATATCATCTGTTCTAAAAATGATATTTTATTATGTATTTCACATTCTAAATTAATGACATGTGAAATGTATAAAAATATTCAATGGACCACCATAATCTTGAGTCTATATCTTAAAGATCCAGGAGGTGGAATAATTATGGATCATGAAAAAGTGGCACAGAAGACTTGAACTCCACAATTTTCATTTTATATAAATTTTAAATTTTAAATTTTAAATTTTCAAATTTCAAATTTCAAAATTTAGTCGGTTTTTTCTCTATTTTTTTCTCCGCCACTTTCCTCCTTATTCAACCCCTCTCCAGTCCTAATGTTAGTTTCTCTCTCTTGCAGAAATCAGTACCAAATTTTCTCTCTCATTACTAAACTTGAATTATCATGTTATTGGTTCAAATTTTACACTCAAAATTTATAATTAGATAATTGTTTCGTTTAACACGAAATCTACCACTCTCGGTACTACGACTAGATCATTAAGGTGGTGTTTGTTTTCAGTCGGGGAGGTCCGGATGGGGGATGAGCCTCCCCCGTCTCATCCACTTTTCGGATTTTCACATCTCATCCTACATCCAAATACACATTCACCCATATTATACATTTATACCCTAAAACTATCACATCACTATTTTTCTTACACCAACTCATTATCTCTCATACTTTTCTTACAACAATTCATTATCTCTCCTACTTTTCTTACACTTTTCTTTTATATAATCATTTTCATACTAACTAACAATAATAAAATAATACATTATCATAATTAAAAAGTATTGATTTGACATAAAGCTTCATCAAATCCTACTACATACAACTCAAAACAAACAAGAGGTTATTATTCATAGGATTTGCCCCATCCACATTTGTCCCCCATCCGGATTTGCCCCATCCACCTCAAACTCAAAACAAACATACCCCCATCCACCTCAAGCTCAAAACAAACATACCCTAAACGACTACATCATTAAAAAAAGAGCAACACTTTTATTTATAAAATCTATACATGCATTCTATTACTATTATACATAATTTTTTTAACTATTTGAAAATATAATTTTTTTTAAAATAATAATTATTTTTGTGTATAACGATGATAATTTTTATGCATAACAATAATAGTTTTTATAAGTGTTAGTGATACTAAAAAAATCGAGATGGCAATTCGTGTTCACATAAATTTTTGACTCTAAAAAACTCCTAAAACAGTTCTGAAATTACTAGAATCAACGTATCTAACATCTAATTTTATCATTTTACAAAAAAAAAAATCTAATTTTATCTTGAGGAAAATGCACAATAACTTGTGAATATATTTTTTATTTTTTTGACAAAATAGGGGCCCGCTTTTTGTTTATTTAGGGAATAGAAATGGTAATGAAGATTATCGTTGAGGGTCAATCAATAAGAGTTATTGATCAGATTGTTATTCTTTGATTCTAACATCAACAATGAAAGATCGTGTGAAATTGAGATGGGTAGATGAAGGCAATCAATTGCTTACTTTTATTCCCATTACCAATGTAATAAACCTATCAAACAACATCAATAGAATTAATTCTCATTACCAACTTCCATTATCCCCGGTTAAACGAGCCCTAAATTGGGGTGATTCGTGAATTGCGCAACAAGTGGAGCTAGGCTAGCTGCCTTGGAATTGAAAGATTTGGGGTTCCTACTTTTGAGTTTTGACCCATGAGTCGTGTCCATCTACAATTCTTCCGCTTTTCCGTTCAGTAACAATAGACCCGACCCGAATTCAGGCCAACAAAATATCTGAAGATTCATCAACAGAAACATGAATCTCCCGTTCGAGTTTCCTTCTATTTTCCTTCCCTCCAACGGCTTAACAATATTCCCTAGACGTCTTCACATACACATACAGCCATATTATAGCTAAGAAAGAGAGAAATTGATAGAGATCAAAAGGTCGATAAATCGGTTATGGATTCTCTGTCGTCAGTCTCGCCATCAATCATGCTTCCGCTCCGCCGCCATCTCCACCGCCGGCCGATTACGGCTCTATCCTTTACAACCGAAAATTCCTTTACTGGATTCCGAATTTCTAATCAATTTCGTAGAAGAAAACATAATTTGAAAGTTTGCGGTAAATTGAACGGAGGAGATGGAGTGGAAGGGGAAAATCATCGGAGAGATGAGGAGTTGGAGAGAGCGCTGCGAATGGACGGTGCGATTCCTGGAACTTCGGATGCGTTTGTGAAGCAAGTGTCTTCACGCGCTTATGATATGCGGAGGAATCTTCAGCAGACTTTTGATAGCAGCAGCTATGATGGTAAGGTCGCTCTATTTTGTTTTTTTAGGTTAATGAAGTTATTTCTCGTGCATTTGGTTTTTATTTTATCCCCTTTTTGGATTGCTTTTCTGTTTCTTACCTTGTTTCAGTAATCAGCAATGATCCAACTATGCTGATGATGTGTGAATTTGTTTATGTTTTTCAAATATTGTTTCAGATTAGCATTTTGAAACTGATGATCTAGCTTCTGATAAACTTCTTATTTTATCAATGGAGAGTGACAATGTTTGATACTCTGAAAATCTCTGTCCCTGATTATGAATTTGTGATTTTTTTACTTTTCAGAAATGCGGTATTACTATTTCTGGTGTCAGATGATTAGGAATGGATTACTATATGACTACAAACTTCATGATCTTTGGTTCACAGAAAAAAAACATTGAAATAGTCCTCCGTCGTAACTGCTTTGATTCTTTATATTCTTAACTTTTGAATGTCATGCGTGCAGTATTGGAGGCTAATCCTTGGCGAGAGACTTCAAAATCTGTTTATGTGCTGACTCATCAGGAAAACAAATTATGTACAATGAAAACTCGTAGAACTCGCAGGTGATTTAATTTCCAGCTGCCAACATCTTTTGGCTCTATGTGATAGTCTGCATCTAAAACTCAGTTCCAGCTTCCCTCATGACTTATTCTCGAATGCAGTGAAGTTGAAAGAGAGCTTGGACTTTTGTTTTCTAAAGGAGGGAAGAGGAGAAACCAGTCAAAGCAGCCAGGAAGCAGCACTAAATTTCAGATGCTTGTCGAGGATGTTCAAGAGGGTGTACTTGTAAGTTTCTACTACCATGTTCCATTTAATGTTGTTATCTCTATACGGTTCATGTACACAAGGAATTTCGAAATGGCATAATTTAAATTAACTTGGCACTTGGGTCCTAAACCTCAGCCTGAAGGCTTTCGTTTGTACTGCGATATAGTCCAAGTCACAAGAAAATTTTCTATGATACATATAGAAGTGATACAGTTTAAACTAGAATTTGAGTCTTAATCATTTTGGTACCTTAATGCCTAGTGGCTTTAAGTTTCATCAGATTTTTAATGGAAGGTTTAGCTTATTGTTCAAACAAACATGCACATCTTCTCGAACCTTTTTAAGTTGACCTTGCTTCTTCCAATGGGATAAATATCTAGTCAAGGGCGAGGTATTAAATGTTCCTTGTTGAAGTTGCACCCAGATTAATCTGAACAATTATGTTCTTTCTGATGACTTTATACTACTGTTCTGCTACTGATCATCAAAATTTAATCTTACTCGTGCCGAATAAAGAAATGAAAAATCAAATAGAGACTTAGCAGCTTTAGCTCCTCTCAGCAAACTACTGCATACCAGGGCAAGGTAGCTGTATTGAGATGCTAATTTATTCCTGATTCCGAATCTGAATCAGAGAGTATAAATGAAATGGCTCTGGGCAGAGTTGATCAAAGTGTTGGCTAGAAATAGATAATTGTTTGAATACTTAGAACAGTAATGGATTTAAGCTTGGTCTATATTTCGAGCCTATATGAACGGGTTTAACTTTTTGATTTATATTTTATATGATTCTCGAGTCTCTTATGAGACCAGGACCAAATGGAACATATTCCCACACTCAAATTTTGAAACACGGATCTTGTCCTCTAAATATTCATATGCATTTACAAGGTATTCGAAGATCAAAATGATGCTGCAAAGTACTGCGATTTGCTTCAAGGAGGAGGGCAAGGCTGCGAAGGTGTTGCAGAGATAGAAGCCTCATCAGTAAGCAACACAGTTGCATACATGTACTTCTCACTCTACAATGTAAGTATATACGGTATTGACATGCATATATGTTTGCAGGTGTTTGATCTTTGCCATAAGAACAAGGCGCTTGCTGTTTTGTTCCGTAGGGGGAGGACTCCCCCTCAACCGGACAGCCTTAAGCTAAACCTGGGGGCGCGTAAACGCTCCCTTGAGGATCAAGATGACTTGATCTGAGGCATTGGATGATTGGGATACAAGTAAAATATCCAAAAATTATGCTGTATTATAAATACTCCATGGACGGAGATATTGTGACAGAATTTCAGCATAAATGACTATACTGTACATAGTTTAACTTTGTAATTGTCTCTCTTTATTGCTGTTGATGGGATTGCACGGAAAATGTTTATGGGATCCTCGCTCTAAGGTGCAAAATGGACATCAATATTACTATTAGGTACAATCAAAATTTTTTATTACTCTTAGGTACAAAATCCATGATAAAATGACTTTTGTGCCCTTATTTTCATCAGTCATCACCTTTTTTGTGCACTGTTCATGATTGACATTCAACAATTTTCGTGCACTGTTCATTTTTGCACAAGCACAATTTTTTTTGCACAATTTCAAAATTTACTCCATTTTATCCTCCATTTTAAATAAATTTCAAATTTTACTCCATTCTCATCCATTCTAAAAATACACTTTTTCAGTATCAAATCTGAAAATTACAAAAATTTAAATTTATAAAAATATTGCATACATATTTTATTCGTCTTTCTTGTTTATTTTTGCAAGATCACGATTTTTATTTTGCACAAAGTGTAAAACAATCCAACCCCAGTGCAAAATATATTTACGCAACAGTAATTTTTTTACTAATTGCAGAATGGGGAAGAACCGAAGAAGAAAGCAATATTGTAATTATTGAGTGAAAATGGTTCATCAAATTATAGGATGAGGAAGAAGAACACAATATTACAATTGTTAAAAAATTTAATATTAGCAACTCATCTTCATTTATACAGTATCAAATCTCAATACTAAAAAATAGAGATTTTACACACAGAAATTTCATCTGTACAAAAATGATTTTTGCACAATTCACTTTATACACAAAAATAATTTTCATATGTACAAAACACTCCTGTTACCATCTAGTAATCATTTGAAAATTCCAACACAATACACTACTTTTCATCACTCACACCATATAAAAGAAGGAAGCACATATATAAAAGATCGATTCGCTGATACTCGGTTGAATTTGGAGAGATAAAACAATAACTCAAAAACCAAGAAACTAATTTCAAATTATCAACAACTGATAAACCCAGATCCGCCGATTTGAATAATATCAAATCTGAGTACCAAAAAACCCAGATCCACCGGTTTGAGGAATATCAAATTTGAGTACTCAACATATACAAACCCAGATCTGCAGGCGAGCGCGACGGGTTCGACAACAGGTGGTGGTGGTGGCGTAGCGAACAAATCTGAGTCGCGCAGCGGCGGCGCACCTGGCCTCATATCCCCTGTAGCAGCGGTGAAGTGTGACACGTCCATTGGACCGCACGACGGCGGCGATGGCGGTTGGGAGGAGGCGGCGACCATGGACGGATCTGAAATTTAACGGTGGGGTGGGCTGAATTTTTTTTAAGTTTCATCACATTAAAATTTTATATTTACATATAATATTTTTTTAATATATTAGTTTAGGTGGTGTTATATGGGCTTTCAAAACATAAAACTCAATCAGTAATTAAGTCCGAATTTATAAATATTTTTAATAAAATATATTCCAAAAGATTGGTGTTCATTTATAAAATATGTTTCTTTACTTTTAATAAATATTACTAATATTTAGTCAAAATAATTTTTATGCTCAATATATTTTTAATCATTTCAAGAGACATTTATCAGTTTAAAAAAAATATCTCATTTAACTCATGTTATTACATTATTATATTTATATATATATTTTTTAATATTAAAATAGCCAAAAATTTATCATTATCACAATATATAACAAATAAAAAATAAATTACTCATTAAGAGAATTTGAACAAGTTAAATAAATAAAAATACTAAATGAAAAAAATAGAACTATATTTAGATGATTAAACTCTAAATATTTGAGTGTGAGAGCCACAAGAAAGTACGTCCAAAATTAATATAAAATAAAATCTTTTTTTGTGAATGAAAATTTTGAATTTTAATACTTTAATTAAATTATAATAAGAAAGGAAAAAAAGAAGAAGAGACACAATAAATCAGGAAAATAAATTTATATAAAGTTATCTTAATTTAATAACTGAATAGAGAGTGTGGGGATGAACTTTAATTTTAGACTGAGGTTTCTAAATTAAATTAAAAATAAAAAATAATATTGGGTTGAACTTAAATTCGTGTATTAATTAATTTTATTTAGATATTATACACTGATATATAATAAGTTAGTGTGAGCTTGCACCGGTGCAGCCCCTAAATGATCCGTCCATGGCGGCGACGAGAACTTGGCGTTGATAAATTAATTTTCATTTGGAGAGGAAGGGATGGAGTGGCGGCGGGGAGTGTTTGTTCGCAATCGTAGGGGATGGGAGTTGGAGGCTGGAGCGTTTTCAATGTTATGGGAGAGAGAGGGTTTTTGCAAAGGGGGTGCAGTTAGGGCTGGACGGTATGGCATACCAAAATTTTTCTCGACATACTGTTACCGTATCAAAATTTTTTATACCGAAAAATGTCATACTGTTGTCGTACTGAAAATTCTATATTATTTTCGGTATGTCAATATTACATACCGATACCGTACCGAAATTTCAGTATATAACGGTATATCGAAATATTTTCGGTATATCGATATATTTTTCCGATATATCGGAAATTTTTCCGGTATACTGAATATATTTCGGTATATCGAAATATTTCGGTATTCCGGTATATCGAAATTTTTATATTTTCATATCTTTATCGTACCAAAATTTTCGATAAAATCGATTTTTGATGCAGTAAAGTCTGATATCTTAAGTATTTTCGATATTTTCTCCACTTTTTCAAAGTGCGGTTTGTTTTGGAGGGGGGTTGGGTAATATGTTAAATGGGAGGAGGATATTATTGGTTTTTTATGTTGTGTTTTGCACCTCATAGTAATACAAACAAATGCTTGCACCTAGTAGTAATAATGTGTAGAATCTTGCACCTCTTAGTAATTAACATTTATTAGTCTGCAGAAGTAAATAGCTCTTATTAATTAGGTGGTCATAATATTTTTTCCCTAAGCTACGAAATATTAAAAATATCTTCCTCCTATTTTTTAATGACGTTTTGACCTTTTATCTAATTTGCAATTTAAATAGCTTGCATTTTTCAGGGCAAGTAATTATATTACTTCCTAATTTATCCTTAAAATTATTAAAATTATCTTAGCAATAATTTTCAAAATATTATGTAAAATTTCAAGGCAATTAATTAAGTGTATAATAGGAGGGTGATGATTCTATTTTGAATTTGAGGGAGCATTTCTTTTAGCTTCACTATATATTTCTAAAAAAATAAGGTCCGCTTGGTACGAGAATGATAATGATAATGATAATGGTAATTGGTATCAATATCATTGAGGGGTCAATCATTAAGGGTTATTGATTGAATAATTATTGTTTGGTTAGAATATGAACAACGGATATCATTTGAGGTAGAATGAGTAGGTGAAGATAATGAATTGCTTATTTTTATTCTCATTACTTGTGTATCAAAATTATTAAACAACATTAATAAAAATGATTTTCATTATACACTTTCATTACTCCAACCAAACTATCCTTAAAAGATAACTTGTAAATCGATCATCTCAGACATTGAAGCAAACAATGAAAAATATAAATTTGAAAGGATGCTCTGAATTGTGTTGAGGGTATAAGATTTTTCGGATGTTTTAATTAGAGGAGTTAAACGAGACCGACTGAGGGTGTGTTTTGAAACATTTAAAACAGCTTCCAAAAGCACTTATTTTCAAAAGCTGTGAGAGGGATAAAAAGAGCTGCTGTTCTTATATGCCTTTTTTTTTTGGCAATTGGGTTTTGAGATTGATTTGTGTTTTTGAAGATTGGGTTTTTTTTATAATGGTTTCTTGATGTCTGATTGTGAATATGGTAAATACATTTTGTTCTGGGTTTGAAGATTTTTATGAAGATCTGGGTTTTTTGAAGATCTGTATGTTGTTGATATGAAAGTTTTTTGAAGATTTGAAGATCCATTTTAAGAAGATCTGAGTTTGTAAATTTCTGAAGGTGAGAATCTGAAGTCGGAGATGAACATGCTCATGTGTTTTGATGAACATGTTCATGTCGTAATAAAGACGATGATATGTAAATTTTTTACATTTTTTTAATTTTGATATGTAAATTTCTGTAATATTTTAATTTTTATATGAATTTTGAGGTTTTAATTTTTAGATATGAAGCTTGCAACTCTTTAAATTTTGAAATTGATGAACAATTTGAAAAAAAAAATGCAGAAATGAATTTACAAAAAAAAAATGCAGAAAAATTGTTCAAATTTTAAACAATCTATCAAATAATGTATATATAGAAAAAGAAAAATGAAGTAGTAGGATGATTTGTTATGGAAAAGTGTAATGTTGACAATTAAGAAAAAATGGAAGGAATGAAATTAAGGGCAATTTGGTCATTTAGTTAGAGGACTTTGAACCTCTTAATTTTTTTTTTTAAAGTTTGGACCTACTAGTAATTTTTAGGTTCATTTTGGACCTTAAAGTAAGTTACTCGACGAGACTTTGTGCTCCAATTCGTATCTCCCTCAATATGTTTTAATGACAAAATTGACCTCATTATTTTTTGGAAAGCGAATTGACCCCGTTAATTAAATCTGTCAATACACTAAAAGTCAATGATTTTATGCCTGTTTTTAGTCTCGAAGTAACATTAATTAAGTGTTTTTTTTTTAAGCTGGTATGACCCAACTTATTTGAAAAAAAAGCGCTTCTCATTTTCCACTAGTGTTTGCCAACTGAACTCAATTAAGTTAACAAAATAAAAAGTGATTATAGATTTCAATCGTATTTAAGTTGATTTACTCAATTAAAGTTAGCAAAATAAAAAGTGATTATTTAGAAGTATATACATAAATAAAATATCGAGACCTCAGAGAACGGTTATTTACTGCGCCTTATACTAAACAGCTCCGCTCCCCGACAAGATCCTGATATCAATCCACCTCCAGTCAATGAGCGGAAGCGAGGCCAGCTCAGGGCATTCGGCCTCCGGAGACGCCCAAACGCCGCCATCCGCGTCGGCGGAGATAGGCAAGAAGAAGGAGAAGGCGCGCGTGAGCCGGACGTCTCTAATTCTGTGGCACTCGCACCAGAATGACACCGCGGCGGTCAGGAAGCTCCTCGAGGAGGACCCCACGCTGGTGCAAGCTAGGGATTACGATGATAGGACTCCGCTGCACGTGGCGGCGATCCACGGCTGGATCGCCGTCGCCAAGTGTCTTCTCGAGTATAAAGCGGACGTCAACGCCCTAGATCGCTGGAAAAACACGGTAAATTTCACCATCATTCCAACTCATATGTGTGCTTGTGCATTTTTTGAGCTATTTTACGCGTTGATTATACATGTTTATGCGTTGTTACTTGAAATTAACGGATCCGATTGATTATATGGTGAGTCCTGCTTAGTCAATTGCTAGTCAATTTGCCTGAATGTCGTAAACTGTGACTCTTGCTCTGCAATTCCTTGTATTTCCATATGAAATGCAGTTGTAGTTCGAGGCAAGTTTCTTCCTTAGCTCTTCTTTTAAGTTAAAAGGATTTACTTTGTAGATCAAGAATGAACCTATATTTTTCTGTGGACCATAAACCATAACTATACAAACATTAAAAGCCTTCCAGCTTATCTCACGAACGGAGTATAACTAACTCGTAATTCTTAAATTTTCAACCAAGAAAGAGGAAACAAGCGAGAATTGAGTGTGTACCTCTACTGCAACACAAATTATAGAATTTAAGTTGATGGTGACATTTAATATAACAAATTGATATATGTTAATGATCATTAGCAGACATGAGGTAGGATGTGTTTTTTGCTTGTGTTTGATTGCAAGGTTCGACTGTGACACAATTGCAGATCACTGTGTATAGTGCATACTTGAGACTGATATAGCTAATTGGACTCAAATAAACTGTTTCTGAAAAACTCAGTAGAGCATCAAGTATCCCCACATACCAAGATGAGTCCTTTCTATCTTATTTAGTCCTCACTTGTACCCTCTCTGAGAAACTTACCAGGGAGAGACGAGAACAAAATAAGTTCCTTTACTCTCGTCTCAGCTGTAGAGCGTCATTATCTTCCTATAACCAATGGGGGAATTTTGTTAGACCCAAAGTTCTAACATTTAGTTAATTATTTATTTACTATTATTGTTATGTTATTATTTTTATGTTTTGGGAGGGTGTCAATTAATTCAATTTCATAATAGTTAATGCAGAGACTCTACAGTTACATTACCTAAATGCATATGCATGGAATTTACTTCTATTATTTATTATTTATGAACAAAATTTCTTGTACATGTTCTAGACTCATGTATCTGCTCTTCAATCTGAACTTTGCATTCCTGGAACAGCCTTTAGCTGATGCCGAAGGAGCAAGAAGATCTGCCATGATTGACCTATTAAAATCAAATGGTGGAGAATCTTATGTAAGTTTAATGCTTCTTAATCCCCCTGTGCACTACAACTGCAAGTACTGGAATGCTTTAACTGGTTTATATATTTTCCTCTCAACTCCCCCCCTCCTCCCACTGTTGTCAAGTAACTGAAATGCATTATTTGATTGATGATGAAAAATTGGCGCATAATATTCTTTCCATTGGCCATTCCTTGCTTCTTAGTTTTACCTTCTCTTACTTTTCTTGTATGTATTATTTGAAAAATTGCAGGGCCAGAATGGAAGCCATTTTGAACCAAAACCTGTGCCGCCCCCTCTACCAAATAAGTGTGACTGGGAGATTGACCCTGATGAGCTGGACTTCTCAACCTCAATGCTTGTTGGAAAGGTCTGATTCAATTCACAGAATACTAGCATAACCTCCTGCCAAATCAACTTAGATATAGGCTAGGCGCCTCTTTAGTTCTATGATATTTTGAAATGATAATTTGAATCTCTTTTTTTGCAAATACTCCTGGACATTGATACATTCCCTTGGTTGTGAAATTCAAATCACAATCTCTCCTTAAACAGATTGTACATATTGGTCTTTTCTATTTTCTTGTTCTGCTGCTGTTCAATTTTCCCACCCCAATGCTTCAAACACAACTATAAAGTGGGTGTATTTAGTAGGTACATGTGTGTTTATAGTTGTGGCTTTTTTGGAGGCTACATGTAATGTCTGTATCTCTCCTTGTTTTATTTTTTCCTAGCTCATCTAATTGGTTGTTGGTCGATATTGATAGGGGTCTTTTGGTGAGATAGTAAAAGCTTCTTGGCGTGGAACACCAGTAGCTGTCAAACGAATTCTTCCAAGCCTATCAGATGATAGATTAGTGATGTATGATTTTTTACCGTGTTCTTGCTGTTTCTTACTTCCAGTTCTTCCATTTGATTAGTATGCCATATCATGCAAGCCTGAGATAGTAAGATGTTGGAATTGTCTGAGAATGGCTGTTTAGTGTCCCTAAATCCTTATGCTAAATTCAGTTATTTTTTTTGCTTCATAATGGCAGTTCTGCTAATTAAGCTCACCCAATCAATTCAATATATATTCCTACCTATTTGCTTCAGCATTTCTCGCCTAATTAAGTTTACCTGGTCTCTTGCACACAATATAGACAGGATTTTAGACATGAAGTCAATTTGCTGGTGAAACTTCGGCATCCAAATATCGTCCAGTTTCTAGGAGCCGTTACTGACAAGAAACCCTTAATGTTAATTACAGAGTACCTGAGAGGGGTGAGTCAATTTATTTCCAAGGAATTCTGAAGAATAATAATTGACTTCAAAATGTCTTAATTGTGGGCGTCCACTTTATATTCTTTTATAGGGTGATCTACATCAGCATCTAAAGGAAAAAAAGGCCCTTAACACATCGACTGCAATCAATTTTGCTATGGACATTGCCAGGTAAGTTGAGATTTATTGTTTGTTTGTGTTCACTGGTGCCATCCTGAACTTTACATCAAGCATTTCATGATTAGATGATCAGATATCACATGCTTATTTTAGAATATGGAATGGTGAAAGTTATTTTATTTCAGCCTTATATAATTTGACTATGCTACTCTGATTGTGGTGATCTTGTTTGGACAGAGGCATGGCGTATCTCCACAGTGAACCAAATGTTATAATACATAGAGATCTTAAACCAAGGTTAGTTGGTTTCATTGTAAATAATTTCCTGAAAAAAACCATCGTAATTCTGCTGCCTGTCCTTGTGCCTCTCAACAGAGACCACATTAGCAGTCTATGCAAGATTGTTTGCTCTCTTTCTGTTTGATAAGAACAAGCCTTTTCTAAATGCTGTATCTTTCTAGGAATGTTCTACTTGTCAACACAAGTGCTGACCATTTAAAAGTAGGAGATTTTGGGTTAAGCAAGCTCATCAGGGTTAAGCACTCACATGATGTTTACAAAATGACTGGCGAAACTGGAAGCTGTGAGTAGTTAATTATTTCTTAGAGCTGCTTTGTTTGCACGTGGGATCCCTATTGATTGTTAATGATGTGTTGTCTTTCGTGTAATCTGAATAGACCGTTACATGGCTCCCGAAGTTTTCAAGCACAGGAAATATGATAAGAAGGTCGATGTTTTTTCCTTCGGAATGATTTTGTATGAGGTAATTTCAATATTTTGCAATGGCTTATAATACATTGGAAATTTGTTGAAACATAAAGGTAAAAGTGTCTTTTAACTGTTGCAGATGCTGGAGGGTGAACCTCCAATGTCACATCATGAACCATATGAAGCAGCCAAATATGTCGCAGATGGACATAGGCCGATGTTTAGGTCAAAAGTTATACCTGAGCTGAAAGAGTAAGTACCTACTCAATGTTTGTGGTTGTATAACTTGTATCATTTGATGTGATATTACCATTAAAAATGAATTAAGAATGATAAAATGAGGATCATTTTTTTATTATAATTTCATTGAAAGGTGTCCTAATCTCTGTTAAACTTAAAATTGGTCAGGTTAACCGCACTGTGCTGGTCGGCAGACATGAATCAGAGACCTTCGTTCTTGGACATTTTGAAGAGACTCGAAAAAATCAAGGAAACGCTACCGTCTGATACTCACTGGAACATCTTTCAATCATGAGGTGAAATATTAAGGTCAAAACATCGACTTCTCACCTCTCTCTCTTACTCTCATCCAGTCCCTCTTCCACCGCAAGAAAGAATCGATGGATGAGGTATTATCTGTTGCTCTGACCAAATTTGATTGTATAAATTTTGGATTTTAAAAAACTCCAGCTCTATAGGCCCAATATTTGTCAACATAGTTGTGAGTGGATTGATCAACATTCATGAGTCGAAATCTTGCTATCTGAATTTCTTTTACTGGTGATTTGATGTAGAATAAACTGTGATCATCAAAGGCCATAATGATACCTTCTCTTTGTAAACATATGTACTTAAATTTCCCACATTTGGATTTATTATTGTGTGCGCTAAATTAGCTGCTGAATATATGTTGAATTACAGGCCAGATTTGTCAATAGTGTTGAGTATATGCTACTTATGAAATGTATATTTTTCGATCACAATTGTTCTCGTGTGATTTTCTAACAGACATTAAATGTTGAAAAATTGTACATAAAAGTATGAACAGCGCAATTAATATCAGAAACTTATTTATCTTCCTCTTTTTACAAACCTATAGCCGCTATTGAAAATGTGCTCGGCGTAAGCTCGACCTTTTAGGTCTTTGTGCTTCCCCATTCCACCTTTGGGTTTAAATAACCTTCTTCTTTTGAAAGAATGACTTCAAATGCCAAAGCTGCAGTCCCGCTATAGCGAGGGAAATAAAAATTGACAGATAACTCAACCATGCCATTTTTGAGTTTGTAGATGCATTCAGTAGTTGCATCTCTTCTTCTCTGTAACCAAATACATACAAAATCTTCAACATTTGAATACATACAGTATCACTCAATATACATGGAAAATAATCTGTTAGAAAACTTACCTGTCGAGTAGATAATAGATCTCTTCATGAATGGATTTAACTGTTTCATACATTTTCTTCAATTCTATTTCCATTGCCTGGTGATAACAGACACAAGCATCAGTAATTAATATCTACATGAAACAGTCAATAGTAAACAATCGAATAACAGTCGATAATAAGGGCAAAACGAGAATGAATACTTACTTCAATGGAACCTTTCTTGGCAACATCGGTCCAGTCCTTAGTAGCAACGCCAAACTTCCAATCGAAGTCGATGGTGAGATTAGTGGAGGGTTTGTAATCGGAAGCAAAAAAGCAAGTCATATAATCGCCCGTCTCTACTGCCTGAAATGCGAATTGTCCCTCGTTCACATTGTCTATATGATGATAGTTGTTCCCTAGTGATGATGTTACCTATGTGTCCAAAAAAAATTTACATCATTCTCATGGAGATCGTAATAAGGTAACTGAATATGAACAAAAAAGAAGGTATTTGTTTCGAAAATCCTGCAAAGCTATTGTTTAGAAAATCCATCTAGTTTATATACTGGGCATGAAGATAGTTGTACTTGTTCAATTAATCTCATCCAATCAAGAAAAATTACCCTTTTCCATACATCCACATTACAAAGACGTGAAATTAGCACCAACTAATCAGCAAATCAACCCAAATTAGAAGATGCATCAACAAAACGAGCTAATCAACACATACTGTAAAATTAAAACTTTTCAAAAAAAGACCCCAATTCCCGAATAATATTTACAGAGTATAAAACAGATTTGATCCGGAATATTAGAATATAAACCAGACGAAAACATGCAAAAGAAGGGGATTACCCGAACAGTGATTTTGTGGGAAGGCATGACAATGGCGTCATCAGGTATTACGATTTGGTACTTGCCGACAGTCATGGAATTGCTCCTTATATCTTCTGTTATGCATTTCGTGTATCCTGACTCCAGATCGAATCGTAAACATTCCGCACCCCCATTCCATAACAATGTCATAATTGACGCGTAAATAATACTCCATTTTCCGATTTTAATTTGGACACTCATGGTAATAAAACCCACTCTTTCTTGATTCAATCAATGCTTATGATTTTGCTGTCAAAAGCGTTGAAAACCCAGATGTATGATTCTTGTCGGAAGTAAACATGTTATGATTTCTATTATTTTCCTCTTTATCATGAATTTTTTTATTCACGTATATATAATAAGTACTTGTCATATTAATAGAGTGTTGATTAATTTTAAATATTTCATGAAACACACATAGCCCTCTCTTGTGACTGATTTTTTTGTTTATTCTAATAAAAAAATACTTTCAAGGCCATTCTCACTACGACTCTTCAAATAAATTATTTTTCCCTTTTCTGAGGAAAATAAAATGTAATTAATTGGGCACTAAAGTTCGAAAAAACTTGGATACTTTCCTCGCACCATTTTCTTACTTTCAAGATTAAACTATACATGAAAATTCTAAAAACTATTTCGATCAGTTTTACAGTCGTGAAAGTTTTGCTCTAACGCAGATTTTCAACATCAGAAAATATAGTGGACTGCAAATTGGGACTTTTCATCAAAATTGGACATCCATTAGGATTCGGGAGAAAAAGGAAATGCTTCTCCATTCCTCAAGATTTTCATGGATAAGCCCAACAAAGACTGAAATAGAACGAGGGGGTTGAGTACCGACTCCAGCCAATGTACGTTGATTCTCACGAATACCATAGGAGAGGCATAGTTGGCGGAAATCCCTTCTTTTCCTTATATATTATCAAATAAGCAATCATCGAATTACAATGATGAAATACTGTTTAAAAAGCGAAACCTAAAGGAGACCTTCCATAAGTAACATTCATCTAAACTAAGAAAATAACAACAATAATAATAAACTCCTAATAGAAACTACAAAACAAAGACAAAGGAAATAATCAAAGATAAATGAGATATAGAACGATTATATAATTCAATATCTTCAAATTATGATCTTTGATTCCTGTGATCTCGTCTCCATGACATAGCCTCATGGCCTTAGCAATGAGATTTTCTACTGCACTTAGTTGAATATGTATGTCTCTTGACTAGATAAACTTGAGCATATGTTAGATCATTGTTTTGGGTTTTTAATAGTATTCAAGTTTCTTCCTGAAGTTCTCAAGAGCAAATGAATATTTTGGTATTCCACAAATCAGTAGAATTCAGCATAAGCAGCAAACATGACTTCACACAGGGTAAGATGTATATGGAAAAGATTAGCAACTACATAGAAGTAAAGGAAATAGATATCATCAAGAAACTATAGAGTGAGATTCAGGGGAAACTAGACGAGGCTTAAATATATCAGCATCCATGAAACTAAACTTACAACAAAGGATAGTATCAAGAATTGATTACTTCGTTGAGACAATTTTTGTTCATGATCATGCAGCAGAAACTACATATCCGCGAAACGAAATATTGCAACTAGTCATTTTGAAGAAAGACAGCAAATGCCTATTTCCTTCATTCATTAATTGAAAACAACAACCACACCAATCAAATTGAACTCTCTGAAAGTATACTTCCATGTTTGAGAACAACCATTACACCCCAATGATACCATAAGAATCAGATACACGAGAATTCAATTCAGCATCACAAATTGAAAGTTGAAAATTCACATGTCAGGATCAGCATCATGCATTGGCAGAATTTCCAATCAGAATTCAATAAAATTATTCAAGATATAGCAATTCCTATCTAAAGAAACTACGAATTTCCTCAAATTACCTCAAGAAAAAATCTACAGCATCTCAATCTTCCCAAGTATCCGCCGCATGATCAGAACACCTCTTATCAAATCAAGATGTTTCCTTTCGATTCAAACTCTCATCAATTTCCTTTTCCCCCAATTCATCGTCGCCGCCGTCATTCAATTTCTCCTGCTCCAATTGCTTCGCAGCCTCGGCCTCCGCCGCCTTCTCCGCCTGCAGCAGCGGCGCATAGTAATCGGAGTGCGCCTCCATACACTTCTTCAGAGCAGCGGTGGCTTGGAAACACTTCTCCACAATATCCTCTTTCTTCTTCTCTCCTTCATCCACACACTTCTCCCAATCTGTAAACGTCTCTTTACATCCACCGCCTTTCATGAACAAACAAAATCCGCACTCGCCCTGCTCTTCTCCATCTTCATTGCCCTTCTCTTCGTCGATCGAATCTACCGCTGGATTTTCTTCGGTTTCATGAATTGGGGGTTCGGATTTTTCAGGCTTGGGTTGAGGAGTTTCGATGAATTTGAAGAATTCATAGTGGTGTTAGGAACGGCGGTGGGGCTAGGGTTTGATGCTGAAGGTTTGTGTACGAATTCTCCCATGGCTGTGATCTTAAACCTCTCTTCTTAAACCCCCTCTCTATATTTTCTCTTCCAACTATCAATATTTTATTTGGTGAATATTATTTTTTGGACGGAAAATTCAGCGTCTTGTTGGACAAGAAATTGACTTTTATTTACTATTTCCATCACTTTTATTATTTTTTAAATTAAATACCATCAAAATAATGATTAATTCAACAAATTCGACTAAAATTATTGAATATGATTTGAGGGGTAAGGTGTTTGAAAAATGGATTGAAATACTTTATTTATTTATTTTTTAATGAAAAAGGTGTCCATTAGAATTGACTGAGTATCTTTTAAAGGAAAAAAAAAGGACTGAAACACAACCATCCATCTATGAAATAATTCCGATTTTCTTGTTCTCTCGGTGAAAGCTCGTCATTACTTCTTCGTAAAACTTGGAAACTATGAAAAGCCCAATTAATTTGAATTCGATTTCAAAATAGTCTGTCAAGAAATATTAATGTAAAGCCCAAGCCCGCATGGAGGTTATACATTTCAAAGCCCAAGCCAGCATGGAGGTTATACGTTTCAAAGCCCAAGCCCAGAAAGAAACGAAGGAGAAATGAGGGGAGGAGAGAGTCAGACGGCTTTTTGAGGGGAAGGAGAGAGATTGACAGACAATGACAAATATTATGAGGTTTGAGGGTATTACTGTCTTATTACACTAAAATAGCACCTGATAGTAAGTGTAAAAAATTGTTTACACTTAGTAGCAATATTTGTTTGAATCTAGCACCTCTTAGTAATTTTCTCATTATTCAATTCAGCTCGCCTACACTGTTGTCTCCTTGTCTTTGTATCTCTCCCGGTGTATTTCTCTTCCCTCTTTTAATATCAATTTTTTTTATTGGACAAATGTTGACTCGAACCCATAGTCTCATCACAAATGTAGTAGTGCTCTAACCGCTTGAACTATTTCAACTCGTCATTAGTTTGAATTGAAGATTATAGAGAAGCAAGATAACACTACAGGAAATCGCACATTTCGTGACGACAAATTTCATCATAAAATCATCATTTTTCGTCACAAAAGGTGTTTTGATGACGAAATTTTTTCGTCACAAAGAATGTCACCTATAGTGTGTCATATTAGGTAAATGTGACGTTATTTAAATTTGTCATATAAAGTTATCTTTTGATGACGCTAAAGGTCATCGTCACTATATCATTCCGTCTATAGTGACAAATAAAACGTCACACTTGACTTCAAATTTCGTCATTGAATATGGTGTTTCGTCACTAAAAGTTTATCTTTACATGACAACTTGATTTATGTCGTGACAAAATGATGATTGTCACTATTTATGTACATGTATAATGATGAAATATTGTCTAGTGACGAAGATAAAAATTGTCATTTAAAAACTATGGTATAGTGACAACATATATCGTCATTACTAATTAGTATCTAGTGACAAATATTTTGCGTCGTTAAAAAAATGCGAAAATAGTGACAAATTGTTTTTGTCATAATAAAATATTATTTAGTGACGAAGATGATAATTGTCATTAAAAAAACTATGGTATCGTCATTACTAGTTAGTTTCTAGTGACAATATTATTTTTCATCATAAAAGTAATACTTATTGTGACAATCTAGAAATGATTAAATTTATTAAAGAATTATTTGAATTTTATATATTAAATGAATAAGTGATCATACAAATAGTCGTGATAAACTAATTTCAATTACTAAATGTAATAGAGAAAACATCATCATAACAAAACTAAATAAAAAATAATAATTTGCATTAAAAAAATGCATTCAAGCAAAATTGAAAAGTTAAACAATATTTGTTATCATTAGATAATGAAATAATATTTAATAAAACTCCAAAATACAATCATCAAATAGAAAACTCCTAATATTGTATGTAATTCAAGTAAATTCAACAACATAGCTAATAAAAACAAGACAAAAGTATAAGAAACTAAGTACTAAGTCCAACATAATCTCTTCCATCTCGTCTTCAATTTCTCAAGGTCTCATCGGTTAGTAGTAACACCTTCCAGGAGCTGCATCAAGTTCAAAGTGTAATGCAAGTTAATATTTTAACTATCTTTTGAAATAACTAAATAGACATAACTATTTATTTTGGCCATTGATTTTGGAAAAAAAACAAAGAGGCTTATGACTCTACACATAACTCGAAAGAAGGAAAAAGGCAACTAGTTTAAATATGCTCAATTTTATAAAAGTACCATAAAAAACCAAGGTTTTTTTCTAGAAATTAATGGATAAGATGGCTTTAATTCCAAAACTCACAAATTCACATGGTTAGGATGTTTAACTGAGAACTAGCAACCGAAAAAGTTATTTAACAAATGAAGGGAATTTAGATCAATAGACCAAAACTGCTTCCAGAGATAACAATTGAAAACCAAAGAATTATTTGAATATTTGATGACCTTGACAAAATCTGAGCACAACAATAAATAAGAAAAGGCAAATACAAGGGGGCCAAGTTTTCTAGCAATTATAATCATCTATAACCACATCTTTTGTCAAGTTCTTAATGTATAACGGGTGTAGGATCTGCAAAGAGGGTATAATTACATTTATTAAAGTAACAAAACTTCAAAGATCATAAAAGCAAGCAATCATTTCACACAATTAAATTAACCAACCAATGAATCACTATTGGAAAAATGGCAACACAAGGAGACACCACTACTTTCCTTTTTCTACTTATCTTATCCACCCTCCATGGGATTTCAAATGTTCAATAGATTATACAAGAACACTTACAATAACGAATTATGGTTATATTCTAATTCAGAATGCCATTATCTGTTAACTGATTCTAGGAAACACCTAAAATAACTCATTAAGATCATGTTATACACATTATATAAATAGATATAGAAGAATAGAAGCTAACCTTTATCATTCCATCTCTTCATCGTTGAACATATCCATTAGTTTGTCGAGAGCTGTACCTTGCTTGGAGAGTTGTGCTGTGAAATTTTCATTTTGTGCAGCAAGCTCGTCTTTCAAATCAGTTACTTGTGTTTGAAGTTCTTCCACCTTAGCTTTAGACTCCTGCAACTCTTCTATTGTTTCTTCTAGCTCATCTTTATACTCACTAGAGGTATCGTACAACGAGCTGCGTTTACTTGGAGGCTGTGGACCGTAACCAAGACCCTTTCTATATCCTGACCCATAACCCAACACTTCAAGGACTATCTCTTCTCCAGTCTTCTCAATTCCAAGCTCAATATACTCGTCTTTTTTTTATCATCATGTCCTGATAATAAAGAATAAAATAGAAGTAAATTAACATCAAAATTTGTAACATAACTAAATATCATAAATATGTCTACACAACTTACCCAATTCGCCTTCGCCTCATTTGATTTCCATCCATCTTTCTTTGTACTGTGAGTATGTACAAGTGAATTCGTCCGCATGGTTCTCCCTGTAACTCAGTAAGAGACTATGAAAAAAAAACAGTTACTCCCTTGATCTAAAACTCATCATCATTTACGGAGTATCCAAACCCAGATTTTAATTAAAAAATAAGGTGTTATGTCATTTCTAGTGAGTATAACAACCAATTCCTATCACATGTGGAAACAAAAACAGAGGTGCTATGTCATTGTTGTTCACAGACAATTTTTTTAAAGTGCAGGTGAGCTGAGCATGAAAGAACACCTCAAATATTCAATGGGACTGCAAGTATGTCAGGTATGTCATACTTCTAAGGGAAATAGTTTCCTCACAAGTTCCCTAATCTTTGTAATGTCTTCTTTGTTAATTCCCTAAAACTGTAATGTGCCAATGTTAATTCCCTAAAACTGTAATGTGCCACATAAAATTAATTTACTTTTACCATTATTTACTTCCAAATAAAAGAAGAATATGAGAATAAAAATCAATCCTATAAAAAGACAACGGAAGAATAAGTAAAATGAGCATCAACACCTTCAAATACTAATCTAATGGGGAACATAAATTGTCTTGCTGATAAGACATTAATAAATATCAGCAAAAACTTAATAAGAGCAACCGAAGCCCATTTTGTAAATTAAACATGTTGACCTTGCAGTGAATAAGATTATAAGCTATGGTTGCTACTATGTATAATATTCAACAATACAAGCAATGAAACAGGATATGGCTTAAGCATACATAAAAACAATATCAAAGGTGTTGGGATGGATCTGCCACACATTTAAGGTTGCATATTCCTCTAAAACTGTAACGTAATACTTCTAAGGAATGCCACATGGAATCAATAGATTGTTTACTGTTTAAAATTAATTGCTTCTACATAACTCCATTCCCCTCCCCTCCCCTCCCCTCCCATCTGTTTATGTCTGTAGTATATCTTTTGCAAGAATAGTATAACTGAATTAGTAAGGAAATATCAAGACATAATGAAATTTTAAACCTAACATATAAGTGCATAATTATATACTCACAATTTCATGCGATCGAACCGTAAAAGCTTTTCTTCCAACAACATGTTTGCATTTTAATTTCTGATGATTCTTTTGATTCACCTCACTACAATGCTACAAGAGAATTAGAATTGTAAAATTATAAATCAGAACTTGGCACTGAAAAATCATAGCCATTATGAATTTATAGCATTATTACCTTGAATTCCGGTGATGCGAAATGATCACACAATTCTTTCCAGTTTTCAGCGTCGGGACCAAACTTTGGCTTGTTATTCTTCGCCTCTTCCAAAGTTGCATACTTAAGGAAGTGTCGATGCAAATAGTAACGCTTTTGTCGAGAAGTGATTTTCATCCGCTGGATCACACTTCGTTTCACGCCCTGTTTATCCATATTCACATCCATGTGCATATACAAACTCACATAAAAACATGCACATTAGATTACATGAAGTGTTAAAAAAATATATACAACACATTAATTTTTGTAACCCACACCTGGAGGTGGTCAAAACCTGGAGTCAATCCATTGCCCTCGTCCACATCTTTCCACTTTTTGGGTACAGGGATAACATCCCGCATTACTAAACCAATTTGAGTAGCAAATTTTGCTGACTCGTCCGCATTAATAGGTCTGCCTACAGATGCATCCACGTTAATCTTCATCTTCTCATTAGTATTAAAATACCTCAATAATCCCTTTCCAAGTGTTTTGCCTCGAGTCATTTTTTTGGAACCAACAGCTACACGTGAATAATAAACGTATGTTATAATATATAATTTTATGTACATAACTATGAAATTTTAGAAACTCAAGAACACGTAAGAACACCTAAAAATAATTTTACCTGTGGTTGCAGCAGCATCTTCACTCGATGCATGCTGAATGCTCTCCACGGATGGCATTGGAGAGGTTTCATCTTCGGGTATTTCGGAAGACTGAGGTGCTAAATTTGACAAAGTGGGTTGACTTCTTGTGTTCAGATTCTTTGCATTTGCACCCCCTTTAGATTTTTGAGTTCGTGTATCATTTTGACCTCCTATCCTTTTTTCCCTATTAAGCTGTCCCTTAAGAGCTGTAATAGAAACAAAATTGCGTTTTTGTTTCAAGTTTGATGGACCGCCGGAAGCCATGAGAAAAATTTGAAAGAACAAAACAATGTCAATATCACAGAATTTAATGATATTGCAATCTTGGATTAGCAAAATGAGCAATGAATATCAACCATATATTTCTTTAGACAGAGAGATGTTTGCAGTTCTAATACAAAGTGAAATCAGAAACTGGAAAGCAACAATCAGAAACGCCAAACATACACATGCAGTACCAGTGAAGCACACAACTTTAATAGTATAATGGACATTATGATTTTTAGCTGTGGAAATCAAATTCTAGCAAATAAACAGTTCAGCCTAAAAACTTCTATGCATTATCACTGTTATACATTGCAACAAAATTGTGAGTTTGTGATAGAGCACTAACTTGAATAAAATCTTTCCACTTCATTGTATAAAATTCTAGAAAGAAACAGTCAAATATGGCCAGTTGTGGGTTCAAGGAATTAACTTTCAAAAATATTTTCATTCAAAAGTCTACCAAGAAATTGATAAAGATGAAAGTCTCTGTTCAAAAAATCATGCCTCTCACTTCTAAGAGCACCAAAGACGCATAAAACACTCATTGTGCACACACAATACAAATACGCAAAGCATTAACACGGAATATCATAGAAACAAATAACAACCACATAAAGAACATCACAAAACTCATTGCCACATCACAAAATTAACCCCCCAATTAATACTGGGATCAGCATAACAATATCTAAACAACATGATGCTGCTGGGATATAAACATGATCGAAACACTAGAACTTGTGCACACTAAGAAACGGAAGACATGAGGTGGGAATATAATTTTAATTCTGTAACGGCCGCCTAAACCATATAATCAATAAAAATCTCTGTTAGGGGCAAAATGGTAGCCAAATTAATTCAATTAAAAAAACAAATACAAAACTGATCTTTGGACAATAGATACCTAATAGCAGAATGAAACAAAAATTAATCAAGAATGACAAGAACCCAGATTCAAAAACACCATAAAATCACAACTTTGATCTATTGAAGTATGCAGAAATCCAGAAAAAACTGAAAACTAGATCTAAAAAAAAACAGATCAAGCAATACCCATATTTCCATAAATTCAGAAATCAAAACAAAAAAAAGAATCAATCTTGCAATGGTGTTCTTCCATTCCTAACTTTAGATCTATCATACAGTGCAAAACATCACTAGTAGAGCCGATTAAACAGGATATGAAGGCGAAAATAAAAAATAGAAAAACAGGAAATAGTAATTAATAATTGTCTAAAACATAAATTAAATTAATGAAAGAGAGGACTTACATATGTATTGGATAAGAAGAAAGAAAAGGTGGGCTTGATTGAAAAATGCAAAAATAGGAGCATGCAAGTCTTAAATATTTAGTTTAGTCCCATTAATATTTGGCATAGCTTGATTTGTGTATCATAATCACAAAGCTTCTTAGTTGCGCGGCAACTGAAAAAAGGTAGTGAATCAGTGCTACTTCAATTAAAAAGAAAAAAAGAGTTTACATGTGGCATCAGGTTCTACACAGAGTTTACACAAGTTTTATCTTCAGTTTGTCACAACTTTTAAGCTGAAAACGGAAGTTTAAAATCTTGAGCTTCAAAGAAACCCAAAAGGATGCATAGAGAATTCCCAATTCAATGTTAATAAAAGCACTTTCTCTAACTTCATTTATTGATGCCAAACAATACTCAATATTAAAAATCAGAACTCGGGAAAACGCACACTGATACACAGACATAATTAAAAGCCGAATCAGAATGGACATTGACAACACTTTTGGTTTCAAAAGTTGATGCCACATTGTTGGTCCCGATTAGGAAAACCCATTAGTGCGGAAAATACCATGTAATGCATATAAAACAGGGGTGAGGGCAGAGTGATTCCAATTACTCTTTTTTTTGCTTTTAAGAACGATGTGTGTTTTGCTTATAATCAAATGCATATGGCAAGTAAGAACATAAAGCAGTAAAGAACACACGATTTTATAGTGGTTCGGAGTCCAACTCCTACATCCACTCTTCCCTTTCAGCAGGGGCACCAACTTATGTTGGGATTATACTGGAAAATATGCTTTTACTTTGTATAATCAAAACTGAATTTCGGACTTATTTACTTAAATAAATTGTTTATCACTGATGCTTTAAATATCATCGAATGTTACATATATTTACTGCATAACTGTTCAATAAATAGTACGTGTTACATTGTAGTTAATTTAGTGATACCAGATCACAGAAGATTAAATTAACAGTCCCTTGTAACTAAAAGTACACCATTCACGACCTAGATGGAAATGAACAATCCATCGTGAAAGGTTGAAGTGTAAGGCTCGGATTGGCTTGTCTTGACCAAGAGATTACACTAGTGCATGACTGATGCACTGAATAGGACCTACAGGAGGACAAATTCTTCAGAACTGAACAAGGAAGAATTAGACCTTAGTGGTTCGTTATTTCTTAATCTTCATTCCTTAAATAGGATCATGTGTGGTTGGTAACTATTGCTTTGACTTATCATGGGTAGAGAATCAACGAGATACAATACTTTTTATCTTGGGCAATATTATTGGTCACATGTGATTGCTAAGATTTAATACGGAGAATCGTGTGCAAGTACGCTTGTTCGATTTGCCCCCTTGGGAGGTTCATAAGCTTTATCATACCAAATCTTGCAAGTGGAACTAGTTTCCGGTATGAATAATAATGTTGAACCGTTCCTTAACCAAGGACAAAAGATATTAATTAATGAAAAACTATTTCAGTGGCTTGAATTAATTAATGGACTAGATAATCTTAAACACGGGAAATAATAACCGGGAGCCATATTGACTGTAATATGTGTTAAGATGGATAGTGCAATATTAATTATGTAGTGGGATTAATTAATATTTATGGGCTTGAATAATATTGTGGCTCAATATTGAAGGTCCAATCTTAATTCTCCTAAAGGCCCCCTAAGTAGCCCAACATATAGTCCAATAACTGAAAAATGTGTTTAAAATAAAATAAATATTGTTGCTTATTTTTCCTCATAATTTTCGAAATTTATGGATGAAAGGGGAGAAAGATTTTCTTTGAATTTTGTTATGGAATGAAGATATGTATTCTTGGAATACAAGATTATCTCATTAAATTCAAGAAATCTCCCACTTGGTTATCCATGAAGCAATTTTCGAAAATATTGAAATATAAAGGGCAAAAAAGATTTTCTTGATTTTCTTGAAAAGATATTATGAAAGATATGTATTTCTTGAAATACAAGAATATCTCATAAATTCAAGAAGATCCAAATCTTGGATTCTTGCCTAATATTTCGAAAATTCCATAACAAAGATAAGGTGGGATTTTTTGTGGAATATTATAATTATGGGAAAAAGAATATAGGAGATATATTCAAGATTTCTTGGAGATCAAGAAAAGATTTTCCAACATTGTTTTTCCTTAAAATTTCGACCACCACCCTATCTATAAATAGGGGATGATTCTTTCATTCCCAAGACAATTCCGTGTCTTTGGAAAAATTAGTAAATCCACAAAGGTGGTGCAACAAAGTTTATTTTTCTTTTTGTTAATTGTTCGCAAACGTCCTACCACCGGATAGTCGAGCAAGGATTAAGGGAATACTTGGAAAGTTCTTTTGGTGTGTCTAATCAACAAGACCATTGCCGTCCCTAAGAGGTATGTTCACGTAAACTCAGAGAATTTCCGCATCGTCGTAGGATTTCGTGAATTGTTTATATACATGATTTGTTGTTGGATTATTATTTGAATTAATATAGGATTAATTCATGCTAGTAATAATTGTAAGAATTAAATTTGTATTTAAATATTCATCCCGAATAGATCTGTGCAATTTATTCCCCAACATTTGTATCGAGCCACGGTTTGGACTCTGAATTTTAAATTGTAATTTAATTCGTTTGTCATTAAATTTGAAATTGGATAGTAGAATTCTAGAATCTTTTTTGCGGTGTATCCAATTGTCATGAAATTTAATGTGTTTATTTATGCATGCATATAAATTGTGGTTTTAATTGATTCGTTAGGATTCGTTTTTTGCCTAAATGAGAAAATCCACGAGTAGATTATGATTTGTTTGATTTGATCAATGTAATAGACTAGTCTAGATCTAGATTTTATTTATTTTTTGTAAATAAATTATAACTTAGGAAAACGCGGAGGTGGAGACGAAGAATTAAAGGATAAGATCCAGAACCGGGGCGAGGGCGGCGTCGTCGCGAAAATGTGACAAAGGGAGGCACGTCGTGCGACACGCACGCACGCACGACGGGCGGGGCGCAGGCCGAGGGCCGAACGCTGCTGGTGGTCGAGCAGCAAGATAAAGCACGACGCTGGCGCCCGTGCTGGAGCCGGACGGGCGGACGGGAGTGGGTGTGCAAGGCCGCTGCTGAGTTCCATTGGCGAGGCGAGGCTGGCGAGGACTCTGGACTTGAGTCCATATAATAATAATCGAATAATATAAGTTTCGAAAGATCTAATAAACAATGACCTAGGTGGCAAGGACTCTGGACTTGAGTCCAAGCCCAATTCCAAAATGGGGAAAACTTTCCTTGGCTTTGAGCCTTTATAAAAGGGTCTTATTTTGGGATTTACATAAAACATAAAAATATAAATAGGCTTCATTTTGGGCTTACAAAAAATATAAAAATAAACGGGCCTTCTTTTGGTCCAGAACTGCTTGAGGAAGAAAGTTTGCTTCGCTAGGCTTAGCGGTCGCTTTACAAGAGCCCCAGCCCATATCCAACTATAAATATAAATTTTATAATTATGCTCCTTTGATATGTTATTTAGGTTAGATTAAAATTTGTCATCTGATTTCCATATTCAATAAACATAAATTACTTCTCATCAATTGACTATTATTATATACTCCTATAGAAATACAAATACATTCTTGAAAAATGCTATTGTATTACTTATATAATGTTAGGGATCATATCTTGCTTTTTCTAATTTTTTTTTAAAATATAAATACAGGAATATGCACTACAAAAAATTATAGAATTGCGTATGAAAATTTTCAAATAGCTATGAAATTTTTCAATAAAAAAAAAAATTGGTCCTTTAAATAGTGAGAATTGCTTATGATTTGCCGAAATTTTAAAAATTTAGACTTACAAATTACCTATGAATAAACTACCTACACATTTGTAATTTTCGTAGGCAAACAAATTACCTACACTAATAATTCCCTAGACAATTTACATTTTCGTAAACAATTATATTTGTAGTTTAGGAATGACTTACAAATAATTTTACCTATGAACTACATTTATATAGATAAATTTACTTATGAATGAAAATGCTTATATGATTAGAAAATTTTGTAGGCAAATCGTAGTCAGTCCTTACTTTTTTTTTTTTTTTTATCAGGCAAGAAACTTTTATTAAGTACTCAACCCATTAAAACCTGTTAATTTTAGAAAAGAAAGAAATGAAGTCGACTCCTATACCTAGATCACATCATTTCTAGGATTCACAATCCAACTTATAAAATCACCCTTTCTATCTATTACATTTTTTGTGGTTAACCACGATCAAACCTTTGCCTTAATTTCTTCGACAACATTTTGTGGGCTCAATATTTGTCCATTAAACATATGATCATTTCTAGATATCCAAATTTCCCAAATGACGCAGACCCATAACGTAGTTAGTCCTTACTATTTAAGGACAACTATTTTCGTTGGAAATTCCAAGGCATATTGGAATATTTTCGTTATAATGTGTATATTGTTGAGTGTAAAATATGCACTAACGTGTGAAGAGTATGTATTATGTGAATCAGGATTCACATGAACTTATTTACAAAAATGATTAAAAAAAATTATGTGAAATCAAATTCACGGAAGTTTTTGTCAAAAAGTAGAACTCTTTTTCCAGGAGAGAATCGAACGATTACTGATAAATATATAGTGCATGCGAGTACTTATTTAAACTAATAATTGGTTCATCCTGATGTAGTACGTAGTAGATTAATTACACTTGTCATATTACACTTGTTCCAAGTAGCTATAATTAAACTAATCAAATGACAAGTAGTACAACACACTTAAACCAGGACAAATTAAAATTTGGAACTACATTTGTCATTAATTAAAATACATGAGGCGATTCCATTGGTGATCCCAATAAATTAAGCAAATCATTCCAATAATTCTTGTTTTCTTCTTCAAATTCTCCAACATAACCACTCGTCGAATTACTATAGCAATCTGAGCTCACCAACGTTTGATCCATCGAACCAATCGGGTACATGATCTCCACCGAATTGTCAAATCTACCCTTGTCAACCATGTACCCGTTGACCACTTTCCCCGCCGCCAAACCCTCACCGTACATCTCCCCATTTGCGGCGCCGCCGCCGCTCTCCATGACGACTCCCCCCGTCGGAGCAAAGTTCAGGGTGGAAGTCGGCGAATCCAGGGATGCGAAAAAGCTGTTCTGAGCGACGGTGGCTTGCCAGACCCTGAGTACGTCGAGACAGGGCTGCTGCGGCGGCTGCGGCGGCTGCGGCGGCGGCGGGGGGTTGATTCTGTGGAGGAGCTGGAGCTTGGAGAGGAACTTGGACTCGCGAACGAGGCGGGCCTCGGCTTCTAGGCGGGCCGTCTCCCACTGGGCCATGTGGCTGACCAAGGCGGCCTGGCGGGAGTGGACCGACCCGGCGGAGTTGTCTTTGGGTTTGTGGGTAACCGGGTCGATCCCCATCCGGGTCAACCGCTTCTTGAGGCGGGTGTTCCAGTAGTTCTTGATCTCGTTGTCGGTTCTCTTTGGTAGATGGGCTGCTATTGCTGACCATCTAACACTATGCAAGAATCAAATCAATATGTGTATGTTTCCATGGTTCATCAATTAATAGTATTACCTAGAAATATGATATACAACATATCGGCAAATGTTTTTGTGAAATTTGTTTATAACATGAAACTCTGTATGGAATTGTGTATGGTTTCCAACGGTACCCCTATTTTACTGAGTTGTATTTCTTGTTTTCAGTAAACAATGATTACTATTAGTTGTTTCTATTAATCAAACTGTACAATGAATAAGTTTTACATTAAAGTTACATGCATATACTGTAGTCTGTATACACTTTCTCCTTGTTAATTATATAGCCCTACCTAGTTTATAAGAATTAATCCAAAAAGATAGAAGTGTTCACCTATTGCCTAAAAGTGCATGGAGTCGAATAATAGCCTTTTCCTCTTGTGTGTTAAATTTGCCTCTCTTGATATCAGGCCTTAGGTAATTAGTCCACCTCAATCTGCAGCTCTTCCCACACCTTTGAAGCCCTATAATATATTTAGCCAAATAATTATCGAATATGTTATATATCACAAACAAAATTTATTTAGAAAATAAAAGAGTGAAATTAATTAATTACCAGCTTTTGCAGGGAGAGCACGCCAGCTTCCATGGCCATGTTGTTCAATGTAAGCAAGAAGCTTCTGATCTTCATCTCTAGTCCAAGGCCCTTTTTTCAACTCCATCTTCTCATTTCCACCGTTTGATCTTCCCATTTTAGTGCTATCACAAATCTAAAGTACACCAAACCAACTTACGTACTTATTTCACAAAAACAGGCAAATAAAATCAAGGTTTTACAAGAGAATTTTAGTTATGGGGTTTGTGGAAAATGTGGGCATGCATATATAGCTGTGTTGCACGGGTGCGGGTGCGGGGTGCAGATACGATACGATTCGGGTGCGGGGATTCGTAGATTTTCAAATTTTTAGGATACGATACGATTAGGATACGTCAATTTTTTTTAATTTAAATATATATATCACCTGTAATAATATTAAAAATTTACAACAATTATATATAACACATGTAATAATATCAAGAGTATTTAAAACACAAGTACTAATATCAAGGAATTCATCCCATAAGTAACAAAACAACAATTAAATCAAATATCATTAACATATACAAGTCATAAATCATAATAAAATATTAATAAAATTTAATATTTAATAAGTTTTAGAGTGTGTCTTTCAAATTATTAGTAAGTTTTATTTTTTTACAAAAAAAAAACCCCCAAAATTTAATAAATTTTACAAAAAAATCCCGATACGTAGCAGATACGCGTATCCTCGGAACAGGATACGCGTATCCGATAATAAAAAAATTAAAAAAAATTGGGATTCGCCACGTGGCGAATCGGGTGCGAATCACAGGCGAATTCCACCCGAATCGCACCCCAAATAAATCCGATACTGCATACTGTTAATTTTTGAAGAATCCGTGCATTAGAGATATATAGATATGAAGAATTAAATATGGGTTAGTACACCAAAAGTGGTACGTGGGGCATGTCATGCTTCCTACAGTACAGTGTGATGAAACTTAGAAATATTTTAATATATATTATATATATATATTTTTTAAAATCTTATTGAATGATTAAATAATAGTATACCAACATCGTGTGCTTTGTGTCTGCGCGAGATGAGTAAAACTTTAAATGGAGTAACAATAATGATGTCGGACATTGACGAGGGTGATGACGTCATTATTACAGAAGCCTCGTATGTGGGACTTTAATGATAGTGCATGGCTTCGTAAATAATTGTGGGCAGTATTCAATTTGAGTATTTAGAAGGGTGGGGCCCAATCAAGATTTTGCAGCTGGATTTGGAGCAGTGCGAGTGTGTCTGTGTGTGCGTGCGTGTTCTTTTGAAAACGAAGTGAGAAAAGGGAGGTTAGATGAGTGGCGTAAATACCAGCGTGTATTTAATTTTTGGCGCAATAAGTATTATTTATTGGTATGTATATTACTCTCTCAGTCCCAAATTTAACTACTATATTTTCATTTTGGGCGTCTTAAATTTGACTATATCTTTAATTAAATGGAAATACTTATTTTATCACTTTTATCACTTAAAATCTTAATCAACATTTCTTTTCCCAATCTTTTTATCACATGTTGTCTCGTAATTAATTACTATTACTAGTAAGCTTACATAAAGAATCTAGGATCAAATCTTAACGAAAATAAAAACACATATGATGAACTCATGAATTCTACAGATACGAAAGTTAAAAACACATGGCCTCATCTATCTTTACAAATAAAGATTTAGTAGGCTAGATATCATAATGTATTACTCCCTCCCTCCCAAATTTGACCACTACATTATTATGTGTTCGAAGTTTAATAAAAAATTATTTATTAGTATTTTCTATTTAAATGACATTTTGACTATGACTAAGTTTTGTATGCAACGGGTGCATCATGCACTTCATATTATATTTTAAAAAGATACAACATATTATATTAAAACATGCAATTTGTTTATATTAAAACATGCAATTTTTTTACGAACACAAGATGCACGTTTGAGTGTACGGATAAGTCGGATTCAATGCAATAAGTTGTATATTTTAAAATCTGTTATGGAGTGTAGAACGCACTTGGTGCATAGGAGACTCGCTCTTTGACTATTCGTTTCATTTTTTAATTAAATGATGTTTTATACTTCATCCGTCCACCAAAACCGTGCTCATTTTGTTTTGACATGTTATACGGAAAGATAAATTAAGTCTATTTATGAATAACATAATTAATTGTGAGTAAAGTATAATGATAACTTGAATAATTAAGTGATTGTTGGATGATGAAGATAAAAAAAATTGTGTCCATAAACGTACTTAATTTACCTTTCCGTACAACATGACAAAATGAAATGAGCACAGTTTTGATGGACGGGGGGAATACTTCTCAATGATAGTTAATTATCTTTATTCCTAATCTACCTCTTTAAACCATTAAAAATACTCAGCTATAATAATGATTTTAAAAGACGAAGTGAAATAACTCAAGTGGTTAGAACAACATTATTACACTATTATATTCTCTTGAAAGCTTATTGGTTAAACTGTAATTTAGTATTTTGGTTGTGTCTGTGTAATTTGTTGGGATTTGAGTACCCCTTGTACTCAATTAATGAAATTCATCTTTATCTTTTTTTTAAAAAAAACACTCCGTCGATCACCATTAATATATCGAATTGATTGACTTTAGTTTGTGAATTTGGCATTTTTAAAGCAATAAACAAGTGAATAGCTAAAGTCTAGAGGTGTATGAGTGGTCAGGTAGACCAAACTAATTAAAGGGTTTGACCAAACTTAAGGAGGAATAACTTGACCAGTTAATTATCTATTCAAGTTGAATAATATTTTAAAGACAAATAGAAGAGTGAAGGATGGATTATATAACACTGATTAATTACACTTTACACCTGTTACATTTAACACTGGAGCACCGATCAATCTTATTAATTAATATTTGTAGGTCACGTGTGATCAATATATATATGATCATTAATTAAGTCATTGTTACTTTTGGATTTAACAACTGTAGTTGTTGCGTGTCAAACCCCCCATTCAAACCATTTGCACCAAGTCAAGATCCTCAACCTATTTTTTTGTAGGATATTTTGATAATGTAATTTATAAGAAAATCACTAGCTATATTGATTGAGTTTGAATCACAAATCATCCCATAACTTTGATCTTAAATAGATTTAGTCCCATAAATTTTTTTGTCGTCGCATTAGCCTTAATAACTTTGATAATGTTCAATTTTAGTCTCAAATCAGTCGGAACAACGTCGTTTTGCCGTTTCAATTTGGGGTTTTTCGGCGGATGTATTAACTGGACTACCAAGTGTACTGTCATGTGTATTTTTAAGTGTGTTTGACTAATTTTTACCATCAATTTTGTTTTAATTTTAAGTTTAAAATTTTAATTATATGCCTGAAATTTTAACTATTAAAAAAAAATACATGTGGTCGCCGAAAAGCCCCAAATAAAAACGACAAAACGACGTTGTTCCGGCTGATTTTGAACTAAAATTGGACATTGTCAAAGTTATTGGACTAAATCGATGACAAAAATATTTATGGGACTAAATGTATTTGAGACCAAAGTTATGAGACCATTTGTGATTCAAACTCTATATTGATTCATGAAATCATAGTACTTCAATTAACTCTCGATTTACACAATTCTGAATAAATCTGGTGAGAGTGCAAAATCTTTTATTTCATCGGAATTCAAGTTATATATATATCCTCAACAATTTTAGAATTATGGCTAAATCTGTCCTTGAGTCGCACAAAATTAAGAGTTGATTTGAATATTAAATTGGATTGCATACGACTTGTCTATACATTTTTTTTAATCAGATAGATATCTTCATTTTTCATATTACCTTACAAACATCTAATAACGAACATGCTAACATGATTAACTTTGCAGACAACTTGTATGCAATTCTTATTATTTAAGAGAAAAAAAATTTTATTAAAAATTTCGTAATTATGTTAAACAAAACTCGGTGTCATATCAACCTCATAAGTAGCTAGAGAACTATATTTACAATCGATAGATGAAAATTTATCCATCTATACGCCCCACCCTTTCTTTCTCCACATCATCTCCATATCACTAATTTTTAAATATTCTATTATTTAAATGCACTCTCATGTTTTTTTTCTATCTTTACACTATTGTGCACTACCGAGCATTGCATTAGCTTATTGTACAATATGCTTAATGTGGTATCTAAAGATAATACATTAATGCATGCGGTACAACATGTTAAAGATTGTTGGACATTGTCCAGCAGTGTAACATGGAAATAACTCACTCTCATAATAGTTCATCAATCATTCATTCATTCATTCATACACCTTTTTATGGGTCCCACAATCACCCTATTTCTAACCATTTTTTGCAAAATAACATTTTTTCTCTCCATTCATATGTTTGGACTTCAATTTAAAGATCATCCATAATAATTTTAAACACCAATTTTCATTCATTCAATATTTAAAAATCGTTTAAATTGACCATTGTGAATGCTCTAATCATGTACCCATATATATACATTAGGGATTACATTTTTTATAGTCTCATAACTTGTCATCATTTTGAAATCGGTCCTGATTGTTCTGACTTTTTGATTTTGATCCTATAATTTGTAAAAAATTTGTAATTGGTCCAGGTGACCTACTATTGCAGGTCACCTATTTAGTCAATGCATATGTGGAGTTTTATTTGACTTTTTCTTTTACATGTGACAATATTATTAGATGTTTATGTTAATGTGATATTATTTGTTTTAATAATTCATTAAATTAGTAGAAAAATAATAAAAAATTTAATTTTTTTTAATATATTATCAAATCATGTTACTGGATACTCTTATAAAAATTATATTATTTTAAAAAGAATTAAATTTTATAATTCTATTAATTAAAATTTTTAACTACCCCAAGATAAAAATTTAATTTAATTTTGCTAAATTAATTTAAATATTAAAAAATATATTTGAAATGAGTTCGTGAGTTTTGTTGCTTGTGCACGACGTGAGCTTCGTGGATTTTGATGAAATAACGTCAGCCACAAGATTTTGCTAAATCATTTTAAAAATTAAATTAAATTTTTTTATATACTTTAAAGTAAATTCATTAAAAATATTTATGACTTTTTAAATTTGTAAAAATTAAAAACATTAAGATTTTGAAAAAGTTATAATATAAAAAACTTAAAATAAAACCTTGAAATAAAAATCTTATAATACAGACTTTTTAAAATTAAATTAAAATTAATTTTTTTACCATTTTATTTTAATTTATTTATAGTACTGCATTTTTAAAATCTTAAGATTTTGAATTTCTCAAACAGTCATATTTTTTTTTTAATGAATATTCTTTAATATATTTCAAATATTTAATTTAATTTATCTTGGGATAGTTAAAATTTTTAATTAATATAATTATTAAATTTAATTCTTTTTAAATAATATAATTTTTTTATCAAAAATATCCCATAACATGATTTGACAATATACTAAAAAAATTAAAAATTCAATTTTTATTATTTTTCTACTAATTTAATGAATTATTAAAATAAATAATATCACATTAACATAAAAATCTAATAATATTGTCATGTGTAAAAGAAAAAGTCAAATAAAACTGCATATGTGCATTGACTGAATATGTGACCTGCAATAGTAGGTCACCTTGACCAATTTCAAAAATTTCACAAAATAACAGGGCTAAAATAAAAAAATTAAAATAATCAAGATCTATTTCAAAATGATGACAAATTACGAGATTACAAAAAATTTAATATGTTTACATTATACAATGAACTTTCAAGCTAGGGGAAAATAAACATGGATATAGAAGAACATATATTGATAAATTCCATGCAAGTAGCTAGCTAGGTTCTACGTAGTTCTACTTGAGGAGCTAAGTACATTGTAAGATGCTAGAAAATCACTGACACAAGTGGACTCTCAAAGGGGTAAAAAGTAATCTAATATCGTGTGTGTTATAAATAGGACAACTACTTTCTAGGGTTTCTTTAGTTGAGAATAAATTTTGCCTGGCCCTGCCATCGTGATGAGGCCATTTTCTAAATTAATTCCACGTATTCAGTTCTTAAACGGTTCATCATCATTTGCAATTTTTTTAATTATTTTTTGAAAAAATTATTGACTTCATTTATAAGACGAAATTATGTCGCATAATGTTGAGCCGCACACATCAGTAAATGATAAGAACACGGTTTCAGGTCTTTAATTGACGACTTACAGCTCAAACCGTTGAGCTATTAAATATCAAACTGTAATGCTTGAATTATATTATGGACTATGGTACGTATTGAAAATTCTTAGATTAATAGATTTAGTTTTCAAATTATATTTCGTTAGGTTTTAGTAATTGACTACTAATATCAATTAAATGATTAGAACATAGGCGTTTATATAATTAAATAGTTTAGAATACTATGCATACATGCGAAAGCAATAACTTAACTAAGGACTAGTTCAATATATGTTCCATTGGGCAATATATATATTGTTGGGAAATTTATAGGTTCGATGAAAGTTCCAAAACATTTTAATAGGATCGATCGGACCGCATTAGTCGATCGATGATCTAGAAAATCGAAATAGGATGAATGGGTTGATAATTACTGTATAGAGCAATTGATGTAATAGTATAGGTCACATATTGAGAGGAAACTCAATATGTATCAGGCAAGTCTGAAGAACATAAATATCTGATTATCTGATATAGATCAAGACAAATCAGAATCAATCTGAAGAAGAAGAAGAAGATCATGTATGAAGAATCAAGATCTAATGACCTGCTAAGAAGATCTACATTAGTTCACCACACCATGTCAGTAAGTTGAAGCTAAGACAACTTACATCGGAAGACTCAGACGACCGGTTTCAACTTATCGATCGGTTCTCAACCCGACCGACAACCGAATGTCAACCTAAGACAAGCAAATCGAGTTAACAAGAATGAAGATCCGCGGCGCCCGAACAAAGTGTACTTGTCAATCAATGAGGGATCGACACGCATGTACGGAACTGATAAAGACACGATTTGAAGCTTCGGGACTCAACGACTAGAAAGGACAGATAAGCACGCAATTGGCCATGCCGTCTCTGAGCACATCAAGTCAATTCTGCAAACCTACCAAAAATAGTCTGAAATTCAAATTGCTCTCCAACGGCTCTTTGATTTCAAGGTCTATAAATATGGGATCATACCTTCTGAGTAAGGTTACGGAAATTATACACAAGTTCTAGCAACAAGCAAATTTCCGCAAGAACGTCAAGAACAAGCAAATATTCTAAGTGCTCATCCCATAGTTTCTTAGGAAGAAATCTCATCCTTTAGCTTTAGGCTACTCAAATACTAGGATAGATTTCCAGTTGGAAACCCATACAAATCTTTACCCAAACCAAGCATTAGGTTAAGTTTGTGAGCAAGATTTCAAGCTAGGGTTTCTAGTCTTGATTTCTGGGATAAGTTAAGTGAGAACTCTATAAACATCTGTTTGTAAGGTGTTTGGACTAACACGTTAAACTAAGTGTAGTTTGGTAAGTAAGTGCCCCTACTGATAGGGAAGGGTGGACGTAGGACAAGTTGTCCGAACCACTACAAATCTTGTGTGATTTATCTTACTTTACACTATTGCACACTACTTTTCTGATAAGCTCATGCATTCTCTAAGTATAGATCAGTTCTGCACCAAGCAGCTGATCTGATCAGTTGACCTGTTGTCATCTAACCTGATTCAGAATACTTAGAATCTGTTTTATCAAACCGGTTTTTTCTACAAGGTTAAAACTTGCTTCCATGACATCGGTTGGCGTGATAGATCAAACTGATCTTCTTCCAAACAATCAATAAGTTGGATGTCGGATCGTCTTGATTCTCACACACATTCTGCTCGACATTTATCATCTTTACAGCTGATCACAAAAAAATTTGGAAGTCTATTCACCCCTCCCTCTAGACTTCCACCTCCAAAACCTAAATTCGGGACCTACAAGTGGTATCAGCGAAGAATTCTACGGACCAATGTCTTTGAGTATCATCGGTTCTTGAGGAAGAACCATTGTGGTCACTTGAGCAGATCTTTGAAAAACCTATTTTTAAAACTCATCCGTTTTTTAAACTCACGTATATTCAAAGCATAGATAACACATCCGGGATGTATCATGATCCTAAGTTCTCCATTGATGAGTAAGTATTTGGACCATTCTCATGAGCAACCATCGGGTGCGATAAGCAACAAAATGATGGAAGTTCTTCAACAAGAACCCATCATCATTTATTACATCAACCCATCCGAAGGAGGTGGTCCATCACATCCAATGGAACAAGAATCGAGAAAAGAGTCCTTCAGCGATGGATCTTTGAAGAAAAGAAATTGTCAACTGATCTTTGGCACGGCATATCATCATGAAGGCGATTGGACAAGACAACGCGTAGAAGATCAAGTATCTTAAGGCGCTAAGTAGATGTGGGACACACGTCGAATCTTTAATTTCAAGGTCTATAAATATGGGATCATACCTTCGAGTAAGGTTACGAATTATACACAAATTCTAGCAACAAGCAAATTTCACTTAAGAATATCAAGAACAAACAAATATTTTAAGTGTTCATCCCATAGTTTCTTAGCAAGAAATCTCATCCTTTAGCTTTAGGCTACTCAAATACTAGGATAGATTTCCAGTTGGAAATCATACAAATCTTTACCCAAACCAAGCGTTAGGTTAAGTTTGTGAGCAAGATTTCAAGTTAGGGTTTCTAGTTTTTGATTTACGGGATAAGTTGGTGAGAACTCTATAAACATCTATTTGTAAGGTGTTTAGACTAACACGTTAAACTAAGTCTAGTTTGGTAGTAAGTGCCCTGGCGATAGGGAAGAGGGGGAAAAATATTTTTCTAGGACAATAACTTTAGGGGGGTTGTGTTTTAAGGACAATAATTTTACTGATTTGGAAATGTAGGACAATGTGTTTTAAAATATGTAAAAATAGGACAATATGTTTTAGAATCTGTAAATGTAGGACAATTGCGCCCGAATAAGCCAAAATTGGGCTGAGAGATTCGGGCTCAATTGTCCTACATTTACATATTTTTAAAACATATTGTCCTATATTTACAAGTTTTAAAATATATCTACATTTCCAAGCCTTTTAAAATTATTGTCCTTAAAACACAACCCCAAAATTCTTGTCATAAAAAAATATTATTTCAGGAAGAGTGGACGTAGGACAAGTTGTCCGAACCACTATAAATCTTGTGTGATTTATCTTGCTTTACACTATTGCACACTACTTTTCTGATAAGCTCATGCATTCTCTAAGTATAGATCAGTTCTGCACCAAGCGGTGATCGTCGATTGACTTTGTTGTCATCCACGATTGAGAATACTTAGAATACGCTTTATCAAACTGGTTTTTTCTACGGGTTAAAACTTACTTCCAGCATCGGGTTTGACCTGATAGACACGAACCGATTTCGGCTTTACAACAATCGATAAGTTTGATATCGGATCGTCTTGATTCTCCACACTCTATCAACATTTATCATCTTACACGCGATGATCTAAAAAAAGTTTTGAAGTCTATTCACCACTCCTTAGACTTTCACCTCCACGAAAACTCGTTTCGGGACATATATCTATATATATATATATATATATATATATATATATATATATATATGTGTGTGTGTGTGTGTGTTAGTTGGGAAAAGATGCAATATCTTATTTTCGAGTTGGTATCTTTTAAAAACTTGTTCATTGTGAAATTGGTTTTTTTTTTGGCCGAACTCTTTAGTAATATAAAAGTAACACCATACATTATCACTACGATATCATCTATTTATAATATAAGTCACACCTTCACTTTTTATGAGTAATACTCTTTTATAGTAAAAAAGTCACATACTTTATACTCCTTCCGTCCCAAAAGACTTTGCACATTTTCCTTATTGGGACGTCCCACAACACTTTGCACACCCAAAAAAAGAAACTCCTTATTAAACTTCATCATCACAATATTCACATATTTACACAAAATGTCATTGCTTTGGGATCCACCCATACACTCAATCTTCTACTTTATTTACTTTATACATAAAAATATTTTAAAAATTACCCTTCAACACTCCACTCATTATACCATTTTCTTAAACTACGTGCCCAAAAGTTGGTGCAAAGTATTCCGGGACGGAGGGAGTAGTAAAAAGTTACACTCTTTAGTAATATAAGTCACACTACTTAACCAGTTTCATCGTGAAACTTGTTCACCTTATACTTTGCCCTCATTTTTTTAAAACAAATAATTATCATTTTGAAAGTAAAAAAATACTACTCCCTCCATTCCAAATCAATTTTCACAATTGACTTTTACACGCATTTTTACGAGCGAGTTTTGTATTAGTAATTGAAATGATAAAGTGAATTTTAAGGAAAGAAATGATAAGCATTATTTAAATGAGTAGGTCTCCGTAAAAATTTGTTCATATTATAAAATTTATACCATTACATTTACAAATTAATATCACTATGCTTATCAACTGATATCATTACACTTATAAACTGAAATCATAGTATTAAATACTATAAGTACTAGTTTATAAGATTACATAGTGGTATCACTTTACAAGTGTAATGGTATAAAATTTTCACCGGAATTTTTGTGTATTTAAATATCACTTACCATTTTGCATGGATGCTTTTTTTTTTTTGATAAAAAAAAAAAAAAGAAAGGAGATTTTATAAATAAAAATGGACATGAGAAGTACACAATGTTTACATTCTATCGGATAAGTGCCGATAGATCTCTAGTCCAGTTTAAGCCATCAAGGGAAACAATATCTTTACAACAATCGGATTATACAAGAAGAGCTCTAGGATTAGTGTTCCACTCATTTATTTCTCCAAATACCTTTTGCGTTTATCCATTTCCAAAGTCTTATTTTTTAATGTCTTCCACAATTTTCTTGATCTCTTTCTTCTCTTTGTGAAAAATCATTGCATTCTGATTCTGGTTCTTCAACAAAGTCTATAATATACACTCCTATAGGAAAATCATGAGAATCTGCCGTCTTTTCTTTTGATAAGTCTACTAAAATGAAGTAGATTTATATATCTTGAAATTTGGCGTTAGGATGGTATTCAACAAATATTTGACACATTTCATAGGGGAAGAATATATGGGGTGAGTTGACGAAACTATAATTTTTGGAAACTCTTTTTTCATATTTTATTTTGTTATTTAGTTTTTTGTAAATAATTTTCATATAATAATTTTTTTTTTGGAAGAATTTTTTCAGGAAGCATATGGGAGGGGGTCAAGAAAAAGCATAACTTGTGGAATTTTTCATATTTGATTTGTTATTTTATTTTTTGAAAATTATTAAAATAATTTTCATATTGTTTATTAATTATTATTTTATACAAATTACAGATTTTTATGATTGTCTATTATATATTTATTTTAGCAGACAGGTTCTTTAACTCCCCTGTATAAATTTACTACTCGTGTCCTGTCTAGATCTCCTAATCATTAATATTGCAAAACTTTTATTTTTGTCGAGTGTTTCGGTAGATTAAAGGGATAAGAAATAGTTTTCATCAAATTCAGTATTTATTATTATTAATATATATTAATATGATTTTTCTCTAACCCGGCCGGAAGTCCGTACTTCCATTTTCGTTTTGATTGCACTACGTATAACCTTCCATATACTTCAAATTTACTATATATCATTAAATAAATATGTGAACAAGTTAAATATTGTTAAATCCTCCAATTTTAATACCATTAAATAAACGGGCTCATATCAAAATTATGATCATTATTACAATTTTCATTCCTGGCTATAAAATATATATATATATATATATATATATATATATATATATATTTTTTAAAATTATCATTAATATCTAAATATTGTGAAAGAGTATTATAACTGGTTTCACAATCTTCAATTTTTTCTTTACCTTTCTCCATAAAAGAAAAGGCGAACAAAAGATCACGTATTACGGTTTTGAAGTATTTTTTACATCGAGTTTTTGAGATTATTAATCTCATGGACTAAATCATTTAAAGTTACAGGATTTTTTTCCATATTTTTTAGGCGAAGAAGTCTTTCCAATTCACCCATATTATAATAATTATTATCAATCTTTTTAGAAAGACTAGTTTTATTATTGTCTTCATTCTTAAGCGAATCATGAAATTGTTCAATGATTTTTATCTCTTAAACTAGAATCTTTAATATGTTTAAGAAATTCAAAAAATATTATTATTAGTTAAGACACTAATATTCATATCTTGAAATTGACTCATGAGTTTATAAAACTCATTATCAATATTATTTACATTATCGGTATTCGATACAATTAAAGACAAGGTTTTCCAAGTATACAATTATTGCATTTCTCTTTTTACGATTTAATGTAATTATCATCATCGAAGAGGATTCAAATAAGAACGATCGTTATAAGACTTTTACGATTCGGTATCTTTATTAGGACTCTCGTGACAATCTTAAAAAAGTTTCTTTTAACTCTTCATTAATATCAAGATTTTACATAATGTTTCTAAACAAATGTTTCTTGGATGACAATCGCATCTTGCTTATTTTGATTTTGATATTGTTTATAAGCAGGGAAGGATAATCATCTTCGGATTTTTTAACTCGAGAATTTATTTCTGTGAAAAATGAGTCATTTGGAAGGAATCTTATTCTCTTATAGAGGAAGGGGATGAAGGACCATCCTCGATTATACAACATGGGGAAGAAATCCTTTTTTTCGAGAATATTTACGGAAGTAGCTCTTCTTCAAAAGAACAATGTCTACAAAGAGTTTCAAGAATTCAAGACGAAGGGAAAAAAATCTACGATAGAGGACAATTCCTCAAAAGCGTGTTGAAGAATCATATTCTTCAATAATTGCAAAAGAATAAATTCTTTGATTCTTCTAAAAAAAATTAGTTCTTATTATGAAGATGATGATGAGAAATTCAAAAAATCCCCGTGGATTCTTATGGAAAAATATTTTCCAAATTCAAATTGGAATGTTGAGACTTACAAATCAGGAGGATTTTATGAGAATATCTCCTCATCTAGGAAGTGAATTTCAACAAATTATGAATATTTTTTAATCCTTATAGTGATTTTATTATTGTTTATATTGATGGCATTCTTGTATTTTAAAGATATTGATATACATTTTAAACATCTTGATATGTTTAAAAATTTGGTCATTAAAAAATGGTCTTGTCATCTCAAAACCTAAAAATGGTTTTATTCAGTACTAAAATAAAATTCTTGGTCATATTATTGATAAATGAAATATTATTCCAATTCAAAAGTATTGAATTTGGTAATAAATTCTAATATTATAAGCGATAAAACTCAATTCTAAAGATTCTTAGGAAGCCTTAATTATGTGTCTTCTTATTGAGAATCTATATATATATATATATATATATATATATATATATATATTAGTGGTGAAATACGAGGACATTCTTTTTTGGTGAGCATTATTCCTCTGCTTCCCCAAGTTGCACCTGCATTGCAATAATAGTAAAGTAATCACAAGTAGTTTTCGGACTACGTCTTCATGATAAATACTTACACAATAAATAATTTCGTACCGTGTTGGTCCGACTTTAATTAATGTATTTATATACAGATAATTGAATACATTTCGACTGAGTCAATATATATCATTTTTATTCATTTTTGTGCCATTTTTATAATTTAAATTTATTTTCTTTCGAATTTTTAACACATTAACTTCGAGGATTATAATGGTCTATTGGATAATTTTTCATTTTTTACATGTCATAAATCTACAATATGAAACATAAAATGGAGCGCTGAAGATGAAACATATGATATCATTACCCGATATATATACTTTATTCATTTGATTATAAATTATGTGTTCTGTCCCAAAAAAAAAATAGTCATATTTAGAGTTTTACATAAGTATTTTTATTTTATTTACTCCCCTTTATTTATAATTTTAAAGTAATAAATTTATTATCAAATGTGGATAATACAAATCGTTGGGAGTTAAGCTATCTAAAAATCACGGTCTTGGTTAGAAATAGAGAAGTATTTATTCTCTTGTGGTGGGATGATGGTCCCATCTTATGATGGTGGTGTTGTCTTTTGCTTGAGCCGGCCCTAAAGATGTGCGGACTGTGCCGTCCACAATTTTTTTTAATTTAATAAACTAAACTAAAGATATATATTACTAAGTTCAATATTGTTGCGCACTGGAGTAGTGAGGTCCATGATTCGGCATTTAACAAACGCTAATACATGTACATTTTTTAATTTTCTATTCCCACCTAGTTTTTTGAGTTTCCATTGTACCTATACCCTCTGTTTTTCCTAATCTAATTTTATAATGTAGCTTTATTTTTTAAAATTATCTTTTTCCTTTTTTTTTATTCTAATCTAATTTATCTAATTAATTTTAAATAATTTTTATTTTTATTTTTCTTTTTAAAATTTTAAATTTTCTTTTAACGCAAATTCATTTCACTTACTACTTATGTTTGATGTCTCTTATTTCTTTTTCTTTTACCATTTCCTTTTATATTTTTCCCATTCTTCTTCATTTAATTTTTATTATTTTTTATTTCTTAGAAAATATTTTATGCATTTTATGATTAGAAAATTTGATTAATGTGATAAAAATCAATATTGTCTTTTTATTTCATGAGCTTTAAATCGATATTTTATATGATTCAATATATTTGTT